>LPNX010631859.1:43399-60677 GCA_001517045.1 Pseudotsuga menziesii
GTAGTTATTACAATCACTACTTTTTTTGGCGCTTTTTTCTCTCCACATATTCTCTAAGTGTGACATCCTCTTCTACCAATTGTTTTTTGTTTCCTATGCCCTCTGTAGCTTCCTGTGATCGTGTTTGTCGATGGGTCGTGTGCTCACGACGTGTATGTGGCTGCTGTAAGGTGCCAGGATGTACTAGAAAAATGAAGAAATATTAATTACTTGACGTGTTTTTATTATTATCATTGTAAGTCCTTCATTAAGAAAAAACATTAGAGCGGTGTTTTGTACCTGGAAACTCATGGGTGACATGAATTTCATGCATTTGATCTTCTGATGCTACCTCAAGTTGCACATGAAGACCCTCTGCATTAAAACATCAACACTTACAACAATATAGTATTTGCAATTTAATATTTAAGACTTTAATCCATACTAGTTTTTTTTTAACACAGGAATATTTATTACCTGGATTTCGATCAACATGAACTCCAATATCTCTTTCTCCTCCATCCTTCGCATTTTCTGTACTTTCGTTGTGCAACTTAACACAAAGAGACTCAATATTTTATTTACTAGTTTATTAATGAATATAAAACACAATGAATCAATCTTAAATAGAATTTGTTTATTGTAGTTACCTGTTCACAGGATGGACACTGGAATACTTTGCTTGGCTACCACAGTTTCTTGTTCGATGTTCAACAACACCTAAAAACCCGCGTTGCTAGCCGATCCTCATGTCTTCCTCCATTGGAAAATTGTGGAATCTTTGAGCCTGTAATTTTCAATTAGATCATCATTGTTGTTGTTATATCATCATGAAAACAATTTTAAATGCAATCTATAATTTCTATACAATAAAATAATTATTGATCATACTTACGATTTGTTCTTGCATGTTGGAATATCCACCAGGGCCAAGCTTGTGTTGCCCATGTTTTTCTATTCTTGCTTGGGTGGCCTTTGACGTATCTGGTAGCCTATAAAAGTAATTTTAAATACATTAAACATTGCAAAAAAATGGAAAATAAAGTGTAATAAACATATAATTGCATTGCCGAAAGTATTGCATACCTTCTAGCTGACTCAGGTACTGGCTTGCCCACTATTTTCACAGCTTTCTCCCTTGCATCATCCAGCAAGCCTTTCCACTCCCTTGTTGGAATCATTGGAGGGCGCTTATACTTTGGATTAATTGCTAAGTTGTTCCGATATCCCTCCTGTACATAATGTAAATGTTGGCCAGCTTTTTCGAAAACCTTTTTTCGGTTGAAGGTTTCGGCACCAAAAAACCCAACCAAGCGAGCAATAAGCTCATCTTTCAAAAATTTACTCAGCCAGTTCCACCATGTGCAGATAGTGGGCCCAAACAGCTCTAAAGACCAATCATTAAGATGTTTATAAAAGACATCATTTCCTACAAAAACGAGTATGTGTTAATTAGTGTAAAAAGAATGATGCATAATTACATTCTAATAAAATTATAATATATAGTTAAAACATTTTGTAAATAGTACCTAGAATCTTCTCCATCTTGTAGGGAATGAGATCTTCGTCCACCAAAAAAGTAGTCTCAAATGTTCCCATGCTAGTGACACGGAAAAATCCAGGAAATGTTGGGACGGCAGCATCAAAGTCATTCTCTTCTCCATGTACCGGTCCCTGATCCTTGCCAGCACTCTCATGCCCCTGATCCTCGTCGGCACTCTCATGTTCCATCTGGGGTGTCTCATTTTGTGTTTCCGACTGGCCAAATGACAACGATACATGATCAGTGGCGAAGGGGGTGTCATGCTCAATGGTATCAGCATGCCTCTCACCGGGGAAAAAATATTCCTGTAGAAACATATAATATTTTAGTTACTCATATACGAATAGGAAAAAAAATTGCATTTGGAATAGACTTATAATTAAAGAGTTTGCAGCTTACATCCAAGTGCTTTACTTTAAGCAACACACAATCTATCTTTGCTTGAGTCTCATCCTGCGTCATTTGCGAATCCGATATAAGCAGATTGACGACCTCCTGATTTAATTTTGTTTTTGCTTTTTGAACTGCATCCTGGATATTCTTTGAATTCTTGAGGTCAACATCATCAAGAATGTGCCCCAAATCCATATCCTTCGGATCCATCTATAGATAAGTATCATCCGACATAAAAATAGAAAACATTAATATCAATTTGAAATCATTAATATAATTAGATGACATAAATATGTATAAATACAGTTTCTGAAATTCACAACATGCTATATACCTGCTCATGACCCGATGAGCATGGCGTGCTAACATCTGTCGACATATCATCTGTCATGGAGCTCTTGCCTCGACCCTCAGCCTACAAAAAAAATATTGACCACGTTGATATCATAATTAAACAAATGTACTTTCTAAAGAAGCAGGTAAGTAAAAATGTGGTATATATACCTGTTGCCTGTAGGGGGGTGTCGGCCTCCCAGGATCCATTGGGGACTTGTCCCGATCAAATGACTGCAACAAAGTAATTAAAAACATTAATTTCGAACTGAAACCAATACACGGGGAAAATCTTATTTAAAAACATATTTAAATATTGACCACGTTGATATCATAATTAAACAAATGTACTTTCTAAAGAAGCAGGTAAGTAAAAATGTGGTATATATACCTGTCGCCTGTAGGGGGGTGTCGGCCTCTCAGGCTCCATTAGGGACTTGCCCCAATCAGCTGACTGCAACAAAAGTAATTAAAAACATTAATTTCGAATTGAAACCAATACACGGGGAAAATCTTATTTAAAAACATATTTTTTAAAAAATTAATGGAAAACATATTGTGAAATTGATAACATAAAGATTACAGGTTTTGTGAAATGTTATATGTACCACTCCCGAAGTATCTGCATATGTATCTATCCGATTCAAATTGTAACTGATCAGCAACTCTTCCCCTGAAATCATGCCCAAAAACTTCATGCAAAACAACCTCACTTATAGGGAAAACCCTAATTCTACAAGCGCATAGAAAAATCAGATAGCAGATAAAATATAGATCCTTTATTAAACCTTTTGGAATCATTGTGATCCTCTCCTTATGGTGCATTCTATCATGCAAAAATGTTTGAACTTTACCCAAGAGATAATGCAAAAACCCTGATACAAAAGAGGTTTCCTTATAGGGAGACCCTAGCTCAATAAGAGGATTGATTTTTCATCTCAACATAAAGCATGTAGGTCTTCTTAAGAAGGTTTTTGCAAAAGCATTATCCTCATCCCATAGCACAATAACTAATCCAAATCTTTGGCACTTTACCCCCAAACCATGCCAAAACCCTAATACCAAAAGCAGGTCCCCTTGTAGAGAAACCCTAACCAAACATAGAAAGGTTGAAGAGAGATAGTAAAACCATAAAACCCAAGAAAATAACTTCTTTCACATGCTCCTTTTCTCAACAAGATTTTCACTAGAATAGACTTGATGATTTTATTATGAAATGAGGTGCTTTGATGGTTTATTTATACCCTCTCTTGGAGGTTTCTGAGAACACATAAGGCCGACCCATACATTTTCAACATGAACTAGGAGAAAAATACATCTCTTGGAGGGCTTCATCACTTCTCTAATCCATAAGCACATTTACACACACATTATTAGGGTTTTTTATGCACATAAAAATTGGCTTTGAATCCCACAAGCATGGATTTTTATGCATAACTTTTCATACAGTTTCTATGACACATGGAGGATGTTTTGCTGCATGTTGTAGATGAATCGACGGAAACACAGAACTCCTCTTAGTCGTTCACCTATAACCTTGGAACCTATCACAAAAATCCCTTCATCAATAGAAATCTCTCTAAATCCCTACATCTCTAGATCGATATACATCTCTAGATCGATATACATCTCTATACAGATCTATACAAGAATCTCTATACGAATACTGTGATTGGAATCTGATGCTGATGCTATGCTTATGCTAATGCTGCTGGCTGGTATGAGCAGAGGGCACGGATGATGTGTAGTCTCCAGAGTGAGGTGTACCAGTTACCCTAAAAACTTATCCATGCATGACAAGCAAGGAGGTGCCTACTCACAAGAATGAGAGAGGTGAACCAATGGATGGTGGATGGATAGGCAGATATGTTTTTTAATCCATTAGATACAAATGTTCAGTTCAGTTCATATATGTAAAATCTATATACTACGTTCAATCATTACTCCATCCCGACAGACTACTTGCCTTATTAAGATAATATTAGCTTCCATGGAATTAGTAGTTGCATATTACTTATACATCTTTAGTGTTAATAGATTTGGTTACCACTGTTTCCTGGTATGATAGAGCTTACTGTAAGAAACTGAACTATTTTATAGAATGTATCACTTACCTAATGGTTGTTATTTTTAACACCTATACTTGGAATACAAGTGGATTACTAGTACAATATCTATTCACGCAGGCTAAAAGCTCCTAGTCACCAGTAAAAGGGTAAAGGAAGGTTTATGGGAAAAGAAGGATAAGGCTTCTCTTCTTACAAAAGGGTAAGGGCCTACGGTGGTGAGACTGTTTAAAGGTTTCTGGTTGATTCTGTTGATGATTTTTTATCCTTATATGAACACATGGAAGATGTGTGAATGATATCAGAACCAAATCAAAATAGCTCAATGTCACTTACTGAAGACATTTGGAATGGAATGGTAGCGGACTGAATCTTCTCCAAATCAAAATGGCGGACTGCTCCAAATCGAAATGGTGGACTGCTCCTTCTACCTACTTTTCTTCTTAAACCCCTACCCAAGCTCTAGCCACCTCTATCCTACCTATTGAAGATGAGGAAAAGCCTGCCCTAAAAAAGTATCCTCAATTTAGGGATAAACAATTTACCCTCGTCCGGCTTGGTCAAACGATCAGTCCTCAAAATAGAACAGGAACTAGACACACCGAGCCTCCCCCCCCCCTGGGGATTGCTCAACGATTCTACAGAACGGTCAACAGATGGAACAATAGGGAAAGGAACTTGGGACAGAAATAGGATTGCTGGAGATTTATCGAACTAAGGGGAAAATGGATCTGTACAGTAATCTGAATCGGAACAGGAAATGGACAAATCAACCACAGGACCATCAATGGACTCAGAATTTGGGACAGCAAGGAAATTATAAGGTCAAAGTCCTCGGAACTATAAAAGGCATCGGAATCGGGCACTGAAAGGAAATAGAAATTGGAACCCGAACCATATATAGGACCACCAACGGGGAATTGTATTGCAAAGTTTGGTGTCTTGTTTAGGTGGTTTTTAATTTTTTATGAGAATAATTTTTTTATTTTAACCGTGAAAAAATGTCCTTTATATCATCAAATATAAAAAGTATCCATGGTACATTCAAATTTTCAACTTTTCAAACCAAGGAGAATGACAGGAATTAGATTTGTAATTGAGTTGTGGATGTTGATACTTTTGTTGGGATAGATTTTACATGGGTTGAAGATGGGTATTGTGGTAGTTTTCTCTCTAGTGTATTTAAATATTTAGTTATAAAGGTGTTGAGGCCTAGAAAATCGCAGGCAGCAACAGTAAGGGATTCTCCCCAATCAGCGTTCCCAACTAGCCCACTGACTGTTTGGAATAGGGAATCCATCCGGTTTGCGGTCCGGTCACCATAGGTCAAGAAACAAAATTAAAGGGGTTACCGGTTGCGGCCCGGCCCACCGAGTTTTTGCATTTTTTGACTTAAAGGAATGATATGCAAGTGCCTAATTAAATGCAGGGTGAACAAAAATGCAAGGAGCGGTCACAAAGTGATGCGCAGGTTCTTACCTCTCGTCTTGCTCACAAGCATCTAACCAGATACAAAAGCAATACACTAACTAAAATATCCCTAGGGAGCATGGTTATCATCTTGACTGAGCAATACATTATCACACACAGTAAGAAAAATCACAGATAGCTGATACTTCTCTCACAGCACATGAAAGCTTACAAATATTCAAATAACCAGATAGCCGATTATTCTATAACAACATTTATTGCTCTTAGTGAAAGTGCATCCCAGAAAACTATTGAAGAATAATCAACAAGAACATCGGTTCAAAACATCAAATATTCTTACAGCAAATGAAATATAGTTGAAAACGAAATAGTTCATCTTCAACATTATTCATCGAATTGCATTGATACATTCCACTTCTTTACTCTTTCCAGCAAACAAAATTGCCGTTCACTTTGCAAAACGAAGTAGTTCCTCTTACAAGCCAACAATTATCAAATTTTCTCCGGGAAAAAGCCCCCTTTTCATCCTTTATCCCACTATTTAAGCTACTGCCCTTGTCTTCTGGGTTCCTTGGCGTGTAACCTTTTTTTCGCCTCTTCGATTTAGCTTCTCCTCTCGTCGTTCCGTTTTCTTCAATCATTTCCATAGGCGTTTTTTACCTCCTGACAGTAATTGTTGAAAACGCCTCGTTGAAGCCTCTGTCATCCGCTTGGATTGTCCTTTTCCTCGCTGTGGGCCGCCCTAGCGATTTATGGAATTCTCCCAGCATACAAATTTAGTGCATTATCCACTTATATGAGACATTAGACCTTGATCATTGATATCAGTCCAATTTGGACGATGAAAGTCAAAAATCTAGAGTCCGGATAACTCTGCTGAGGCCAAAATATGAGTTCATTATTAATTTTTCTTCAGGTAGCTGGTAACATTGGACACCACAGGATTGTAGCAGGTGATGAACAGAAAGGTTCATTTGTTCCTCATTCCCATGTCGTCCTAGCAACTTTTGTGCTTTTTGGATTTTGTCCTCTTTTAATGAGAGTCTTCATGCATGCCTTTCTTACTGAATTTTCATTCAGGATCCTCTATCCCATAGTGCCCTTTTGTGTGAGTGATGTGCCTAAGGCTTCAGCTCACGGACGGAGAGGATCATTGGCATATTAGTACTTTATGACCTGGATTTAGCTTTGGAGCATGATGCTTTTATAGGAATTCTGACTCTGATCTGCCTTCTGGCATTTATTTCCTAGCATGGGATCATTTAGATTTAACATCCTGTTCAGTTTGCTCTTCTCCGTGGGTCGCCTGTCATTGCCCCCTTAGATTACAAGTGTAAAGTGCACGGAGCCTCAGCATAGTATTCTGGACTTTCGAATCTGATTGACCCTACAGGCGGTTAGGAAGGACTTCAATGCACACAAAGACTTCGAGAAACTGTTTGGTGGAAGGAATTCACATGGAGACCCACAGTCTAACTTTTCAACAAATGTTTACCAGTTCCAGAAATTTGGGGTTCCCCACATAACCACGAGTCAACCACATTTATTGAAAACAAAAACTCAATAAAAAACAAAAGAAAGTATAACTCACCACAGTTTATTTATGTACAAGTCAGAAAGCTCGAAAACAACTTATGAAAAATAAGGTTTGAGAACCAGACCATTAACTGGCAGGTTCTCCTCCCATCCCTGTAAATCCTGTAACATATAGGTAGCAGGGCCAAGTTTAGCAGTGATTTGAAAAGGACCTACCCATAACTGTTGGAACTTAGTGTGCTTCCCTTTCTCATCATGGGGATGATCCCATTTGAGAACAAGGTCTCCTACTTCCAAGTCCCTTTTTCCGGCTTTATGTTTGTCAAACCATATTTTCACTACCTCCTGCTGCTGTTGGAAACGTTCTCTAGCTTTGGATCTGGCCTCTTCTGCTTTCAGAAGATTGTATATTCTTACTTGGAGAACTTCATCATCCGACCCCCTAGACTCCTGAGCTAGTATGGAATATGGGAGCATGATGTTGGGGGGCAAGATGGCCTCTTTTCCGTAAACCAGGGTGAAGGGTGACGCTCCTAAAGCAGACTTAGGGGTAACTCTATCAGCCCACAGGGCATTGGGTAAGGCTGAGTGCCAACTTCGCTGGTTTTCTATGACGGTCTTCTTCAGGATTCTGATGAGCTTTTTATTGGAGGATTCCGCCAGGCCATTCCCTTGAGGATAGTAGTTAGCAGAGTAATGCAATTTTATTCCTTTTTCATGAGCAAATGCAGTCAATTTAATTGATGAAAAATATTTAGCATTATCAAAAACTAACGAACTTGGAACCCAAAACCTGGTCATGATGTGGTCTTGTAGAAAACTGATGACTTCGTCCTCGTTTACTTTGCGCAAGGGGACAGCTTCGACCCAGCTGGTGAAATAATCAGTTGCAGTAAGAATATACTTGTGTAGCAGGGAGGAATTTGGATTTATTTCTCCAATGACATCTACTCCCCATTGCTCGAAAGGCTCTGTGATCATTACAGGCTTTAGAGGTGCTGCTGCTCTAGGTTGTATTCCACCACATCTTTGGCAAGTATCACATTTTCTGACGTGCGCATGTGCATCTCTGAAAAGTGTTGGCCAATAGTAACCGGCCCTAAGGATTTTGTGGGCTGTAGTGTCTCCTGAATAATGTCCACCGGCCGGGCCATCGTGTAATTCAGACATTACTTTCTCAGCGTCCTCTCTTTCCAGACATCTTAGAAGGACTCCATCATAGTTTCTTCTAAATAATATGCCTTCTACGAGTTGGTAGGAAGCTGATTTTAGACGCAGATCTCTTCTTTGTTTGGAACTCCAATGTTCAGGCAATACCCCTGACTGCAGGTAATGTACAAGGTCTCTATACCAAGATTCAGGGGCTGTGAATAAAGGACAAACATCCATTACATGCAATTCAGCTTCATTATCCCATGCCTGTTCTTCACCATTACTGCTTCCCGTCATCAGCTTGCATAGCCCCTGACCTTTCACTATAGTGGCTGGTTTGAATTCCAAATCATATTCTTGAAGGGCTGTTACCTAGTTGCCCCTTCTTTCTCCCAATTCCTTTTGAATGAGAAGGGATCTTACGGCTGGGTAAGGGACTATTACCTTGGTTCGATTTTTTAGTATATAAGTTCTGAATTGCTTGACTACCTTAAATAATGCGTATGCCTGTTTGTCAATGGCTGGGTAGTTTAATTCAGCCCCCTGTAGCCCAGTGCTCATGAAAGAAATTGGGAATTCATCACCCCCATCTTCCTTTTATGTAAGTACAGCTGCCAATGAATCATCGGACGCAAAAGTATACATAATAAAGTCTTTGTCAAAGTATGGACTTTTAAGAGAGGGCGCATGTGCAACAACGGTCTTGACTTTACTGAAAGCATTCTTTTCTATTTCGGTCCACTTAAACTGTGCATTTTGTTTGACCATCTGTTGCAATGGTTTGACAGTCTGGGCAAAATCAGGCACGAATCTTCTTACAAAGTTTATTGTTCCCATGAAGGATTGCATTCCCTTCTTATTATGAGGCATGGGAATTTGTTCAATAGCCTTAATCCTTTCGGGATCTATGGATATACCCCTCTTCGAAACTATATGCCCCAGTAACTTGCCTTCGGTAACCGCGAACATGCACTTTTTAGGATTGAGAGAAATACCATATTTCCGACAACGCTCGAAAATTTGCTTTAGGTGGAATGCGTGCTCCCCTCTTTTCTTGGAAAATATGGTGATATCATCAAGGTAAACCACCACACTTCATCCTATCAGTCCTCAAAAAGCTATGTCCATAGCTCTTTGAAAAGTCACCCCTGCATTGATCAACCCAAAAGGCATTCTTCTGTAGGCGAAAGTTCCCCATTTAGTTCTGAAAGTTGTCTTTAATCTGTCTTCCTCGGCTACTAGCACTTGGTTGTAACCAGAGAAACCGTCCAACAATGAAAACATTTCAGAACCAGAAACCATTTGAAGCAATTACTCCATGGGAGGTACCGGGTAGTTGTCTTTGTCTGAGGCGCGATTTAGATTTATGAAGTCTACGCACAGCCTAATCTCTCCCGATTTTTTCCTGACGGGTACGTGGTTTGACACCCATTCAGAATGCCTGACTTTAAAGATAATCCTAGCGTCCAGCAATTTCTTTACCTCGCTTTGAATTAGCAGCTCCAGCTTCGGGTGCATCTTCCTTAACGGCTGCTGATATGGTTTGACGCCTGCTTTTATAGGAATGATATGTTTGATGATATTCATGTCATAAGTTTTTAAATCTGCATACGTCCATGCAAAGACATATTTGTACTGTTTAAACAAATTGGGGAACTTGTCTCTTTCTGCTGGTGAACAGCACTTGCCAAGGTTCACGAACTTGGGCTTTGTTTCAGTCCCTAAGTTTATTAACTCGAACTGTAAAGTTGAGCTGTGTGTCTTCACGTTAGCTGGTCTCCTAAATTTCTCATTCAAGTCAAACATTTTTTCCAGCGTCCTGACTCCTTTGGGAATGAAATTGTTATATTTCATTTCAGCCTGATGTTCCTCATCATCTATGATAGCTCCTTTAAAAGTCTCATCATTTGTCAAGCATGCGATTATCTGCTGATCATCGTCAAATACTCGCAGGTTGGTGATCATGTCCGGTACAGAGGGCATGAAAAGTAATTCAATCAAACATTTATTATTAGTGGGCACCAGCCTGGCAGCTAATGTGGCTAAAAGATCAGCAGCTGCATTTTTTATTCTTGGAATTGAAATAATGTTGAACGCACGAAAACATTTAAGCAATTCCCATACGTCGTTTTGGTAAGCTTTCAAATGAGGGGAGACACAGTGTATTTGATTTTTTATTTGTTTCACAACTATTTCTGAGTCCCCAAAAACTTTTAAATTACTAACCTTCAGCTCAATCGCTTTTTTGAGTCCCTGCAGCAGTGCTTCATACTCGGCTGTATTGTTAGTACACTCAAACTCTAACCTACAGGACAAGAAGTATTTTTTTTTTGTGGATCAATAAGGACGCAGCCGGCCCCTGATCCTTCTAATGTTTTTGAGCCATCAAAATATAAAGTCCAACAAACATTTTCTACTGCAAATGAATCTACTCCTACAGCTAAAGCTACTATTTTACAGTCAAGCTCATCAGCCTGAGAAAAACGAAGGAGATCAAGCTGGGTATTAGGTGTGCTGTTAGCCTCTTCCGCTTGATAATTCCCTGGTTCTAGTTCAAGAAAGTAGTTTCCCAATACAGATTCAACTGGTGCATTCTTCCCATGCAATTGAGTGACATTGTATTTCATATGAGGTTCTCTTAAAACTTTGAACTGATTAAGACTCCCTTTGTACAGAAACCAAAGATGTGACCAATCTGTGGCGAAATACCCATTTAATTTGGCCGACCAATCTCTACTCAAGACCAAGCCGTAAGCATCTGGTATGTCAGCCACTACAATGTTGATGACTTGGCACACTCTATCATCGGATGCCATGCGGATTAGCACGTCCTCCATTTCGCCAACTACCTTGATGTCCGTCCTATCCAACTGCACCACTTTCCACGTGGTTGGCTTGGGCTGCCCATTTATTTTCTTACATACTGATATGGGCATGACATTAATCAACGCTCCCGAGTCCGCTAGACAATTATGCACGTTGTGATTAAAAATTTCAAACGTCAAAAGGAAAGGTGGGTGTTTAGTTTTTGACTTACCTCCACTACTAGCTTCCCCAATTTCTTCTTCTTGCTGCGGCTGANGGTGCTTAGTTTTTGACTTACCTCCACTACTAGCTTCCCCAATTTCTTCTTCTTGCTGCGGCTGATTGTCAGTGGGCAGCTTTTCTTCTGCTATTTCTAATGCTTTCAGCAATCTTTCTTTCTGCTGAGGTATTTTGCACATTTCAAACAGCGGGACGTTTGCCTTTATCTTCTTTAAATCTTCAACAACGTCATATTCGATTANATTTGCCTTTATCTTCTTTAGATCTTCAACAACGTCATATTCGATTAGTTGTTTAATGGGCTGAGGTTTACTAGCGCTTACATTGTCTTCGTTTAGCTTAGGCGGCGTTCTGTTTTGCTTCGGNCTTCGTTTAACTTAGGCGGCGTTCTGTTTTGCTTCGGATCCTGGCTAGTAATGGTAAACTCAGGAATCTGATCTACCAATGCTTTGTCTTGAAATTTCTTTTTGATATTNAGAATCTGATCCACCAATGCTTTGTCTTGAAATTTCTTTTTGATATTTTTTTGCAACCTTCGAATCTTAGGGAGCAAAAGACTGTCATCACTAACCGCCCCTTTGCTCCTTGTTGTTACGTTAGCCTCCCTAATATCTTTGTGTCCTTGTGCATTTTCTTCCTCTGCATCGAGTACGGAGACAGAACTCCATAATGCCATAGTCTCTTCCTCCTGAGCTTTGGTAGCAGTAGATGCAGCATTNCTCTGTGTCGAGTACGGAGACAGAACTCCATAATGCCATAGTCTCTTCCTCCTGATCTTTTGTAGCAGTAGATGCAGCATTTTCTTTCCTTTCATCATCATCTTCCTCTGTCAACCTCGAATCCAACATCTGATTCATAACCAATGTCATAGAATTTATCCATTGTGAACAATTCTTTTCGGAATGGGGCTGTTGATGAAAAGTACATAAATTTTCCATCCCTATTTCTGTGAGGTTCATGGATGCAGTTTTCTGAGAGAGAGGTTGAGCCTGATTGTTATCCTCCCTTTTCTTATAATATGGCCTGAAAAACTTTTGTGTTTCTTTTTCCTTCTCCAAGTCTATGACCTTATTGGACANGACCTTAATGGACAGCTTTTGCAGCATTTTAGCCATGCTATCATAGTCTGGCGTCTTTTCTTCTTTAGGCTTGGTGAACAGCAAAGTCTTTCTTCCCGCACCTTTCTCTCCTGATNGTCTGGCGTCTTTTCTTCTTTAGGCTTGGTGAACAGCAAAGTCTTCCTTCCCGCACCTTTCTCTCCTGATTGCTTCGGATAGTCCTCCACACTTTCTCTTTCTGCTTCCACTACTTCTGCCTCTTCGTAGGTCTCCGTCAATGTAGGCTTGGCTCTGCCTTTTGCAAACATGGCCAAATCAGGACCCAAAGCTGAAGTATAGTATTCGATGAGCACTTTGTTTGAAGGCTTATCTGTTTCAGAGAAATTTCTTAGATATGCTGCAAACCTTTGTGTGAAGCTGTGCACTTTTTCTTTTTTCTCTTTCTTCAATGCACACAGTCCTTTCATGAGGGCAGCGTGAGTCTTTTGGACGGCATATTTACTTCTGAACATTCTCTCAAAGGTATCCCAGTATGGGATAGAATTAGCGGGAAATCCAAAATAGCACAAAGCCGCAGCTCCTTTGAGGGTGTGCGGGAAAAGTCTACAAACCACATCTTCATGCTCCCCTGCCTTTAATCCTTCTATAGCCAAATAAAATCTCTGCAAGTGGTCGTCTACCGATAACTTCTCATTAGGATGAAACTTAGGCAATAAATTTTTGAAGGCTTGAGGTAGGTCGTGCAAAGGTGGAGTCAAATTTAGAGGTGATCTAGCTTTCCATGCGGGCGGTGGAGGATTAGGTGGGGGTTGATTGGCGTTAACACCGGCCATGAGTCGGGGTGGAGAATGCGGAGGTGAAACAACAGGGGTGGGAGGATGCGAACCAACAGGGGAGTGAATAGGAGAGCTGTAAGGAGTGTCTGGGCCTACTTGGTTCAAAGGCAATTCAATCTCTTGTAAGGCAGTCTCCACAAGCTCTTGCCAGTCTCCAACCAACACCGAATCTTCTATTATAGGGCGATCTTTCTTCTTGTACTCTCTTTTAGGAAACTCGGGGATAATTGGCAACCCTCCGATCTTCTTTACATAAGCACGGGTATGTCTTCTTAGATCATTCACAATTTCATTGCGAACAGGATATAAATGCTCTCTGTTTTCTTCTTCTGGAATTGGCTTCAGGGGTCCACTACTTTCAGAACTGTAACCAGCGGAATAATCTCTGTAAAACGGGTTTCCTCGGCCATCCATGCACTGGCGGCCCTCCTTCTAGCGCCAAAACTTTTGAGGCCTGGAAAATCGTAGGCAGCAACAGTAAGGGATTCTCCCCAATCAGCGTTCCCAACTAGCCCGCTGACTGTTTGGAATAGGGAATCCGTCCGGTTTGTGGTCCGGCCACCGTAGGTCAAGAAACAAAATTAAAGGGGTTACCGGTTGTGGCCCAGCCCACCGAGTTTTTACATTTTTTGACTTAAAGGAATGATATGCAAGTGCCTAATTAAATGCAGGGTGAACAAAAATGCAAGGAGCGGTCACAAAGTGATGTGCAGGTTCTTACCTCTCGTCTTGCTCACAAGCATCTAACCAGATACAAAAGCAATACACTAACTAAACTATCCCTAGGGAGCATGGTTATCATCTTGACTGAGCAATACATTATCACATACAGTAAGAAAAATCACAGATAGCTGATACTTCTCTCACATCACATGAAAGCTTACAAATATTCAAATAACCAGATAGCCGGTTATTCTATAACAACATTTATTGCTCTTAGTGAAAGTGCATCCCATAAAAATACTGAAGAATAATCAACAAGAACATAGGTTCAAAACATCAAATATTCTTACAGCAAATGAAATACAGCTGAAAACGAAATAGTTCATCTTCAACATTATTCATTGAATTGCATTGATACATTCCACTTCTTTACTCTTTCCAGCAGACAAAATTGCCGTTCACTTTGCAAAACGAAGTAGTTCCTCTTACAAGCCAACAATTATCAAATTTTCTCCGGGAAAAAGCCCCTTTTTTCAGCCTTTATCCCACTATTTAAGCTACTGCCCTTGTCTTCTGGGTTCCTTGGCGTGTAACCTTTTTTGCGCCTCTTCGATTTAGCTTCTCCTCTCGTCGTTCTGTTTTCTTCAATCATTTCCATAGGCGTTTTTTACCTCCTGACAGTAATTGTTGAAAACGCCTCGTTGAAGCCTCTGTCATCCGCTTGGATTGTCCTTTTCCTCGCTGTGGGCCGCCCTAGCGATTTATGGAATTCTCCCAGCATACAACTTTAGTGCATTATCCACTTATATGAGACATTAGGCATCGAAAACTTTTAACTATGATGAAAATCCACAAAACTGGCCTGATTCACCCGGGCGAGAATTCACGGAAAAGAAACGGCGGTCGGGTGAGACTTGAAACGGACGGGCTGAGAATACGACATCGGATGGGAAAGGTTTCAGGGGCCGCAATGACGGAGGAGCATAAGAAAAAGGTGAGTGAAAACATGGGCGTCATAGGCAATCGGGCGGCGGAGAGAAGTGGATCAGAAACTGAATAGCTCTGCCACCCGCAACGGTGGACGGAACGCAGGTCTGAGATAGGCGATGAGGGAGAAGGAAAGCTCGGGTGAGGGACGGCTGGTCGGACGTCGGATGCAACTCACGTCGGCAGCTGACTTCATCTCCTCAGCCGCAACGGCGGGTGAGCCGGAACTCTAGAGCAAGCGATTTACAACCACGAATCGGGCGTCGGGTGACACTTCAATCAGGCGGAAACTTTGGTCTAGGAGTCGTAACGGCGGGTGAGATAGGACTCAACTTCTTTCAAAAGAGGCCCGATCCAAAGAGAAAACTAACAGCGCTAAGGCCCAATTGAGGCCAAAACATCAATTTTCTTCGCTAAGGCAAAAAATTCATGCTCTACGGGTACTAGAACGGACCACGCGACTCGAGCTAACTGAACAGAGCAAGCACGAAGGCGGGCAATCAACCTAAAACGCAAAGATATGCTCAAAGGCGCCAAGCTTTCAACAATCGATCCAAATAAACAATGAAGAGGAGGGGTCCCAGAGTTTAAGTGAAAAAACTAAAATCGGGGAGAGATGTTGTGGAAGCAACAAAAGGTACTCAAAAGGATTTGTAACATGGTCTTTGGTGGGTATATTTTCATATTTAATATTAAACCCCCATTATTTATAAGATTAAGTATTGGATTTATTAATAGAAAGTGGAAGGACATTCATGTTCAAGGATCCATGGTGAAACAACCTTGACTAGGTTATGTCCTACAATTTTGGGAACATCGAGTATGTGTTAAAGAACAACTTCCTCAGAGGTCATGATTTGTACACAAAGTATCACAATATTTTGAGTGGTGGGATCTTCAACTCAAATTTTGAACAATGGAGGGTACAAAGGAATATCGTTGATGGTCACTTCAACTCATAGAGATTTTGTTAATTCATGGTAGTGTATTGACATTATGTATCAATACGAGGCTTATATATCCATGTCTATAGAAATATGTGACAATAAAAAATCTATCCATCTAAAATAAAAATAATCTGTCATTTGTATATTGTATACATTGAAAAATGAGTTGTTTCTCTTTGTGTATTATTTACATTGAAAATTCTCTTTTCTACTGTGTACATTGAAAATGGGTGGTTTCTCTTTTGTATTATGTATATTGCAAATTAGGTGACATCTAATTTTCTGTTAGTTAGGGTTTTATTGATGGTATTAATATTGTGTATGATCTTTCATCCTTGTCGCAATTAAATCTAGCTTTTTTGAATTGTGTTTGGCCTAGTTGGCCCTAGTTGGTTGTCAACTTTAGCATAAGGATTAAAAAGAAGATTTCAATAGATACCCACTAGCCTAATAATTGTACCAATGTTCATGGTTGTAAAAAATATAAATTTGGTAGCAAGAATGGTACCACTAAAGGTGTCAATAGAGTTTATCCCGAAGGTGTACTACATGGTATTGTTGAACCTAATGAAATCACTATTGACACCTTTTTCTTTAAATATGACATACTATAATATGGTTCAATAATAAACCCTTTTGGATTATTTTTGTGGGAATTCCCCCCCCCCCCTGAACTTCTGATTGTGGGATAGGTCAAATAGGTTTGGAAACCATATAACTATATATCCACATTCACATCTTAACTAGAGGATATTTTTATTGTAGTTTATAAAATTCGGTCTTAATATTGGTATATTTCAAATTATGTGATATCATATAATCACATCATCATCAATGTCCTCATCATTTCCATCATCATTATCACCATATTCATTCATCTCATTGTCATCATCATTTTCATTGTCATCATTGTCATCATAGTCATCATTGTCATTGTTATCATCATCATCATTGTCCTCATTATCGTCATCATTTTCGTCATTATCATTATATAAGCACATCATTGTCAATGGCATCATCATCATCGTTGTTCATCATTATTTTCATCATTGTTATTGGGCATGTGTTATATTCTTTGCATAAATCCTATGCCAAATTGGATATTCTGGTATATTTTTTGCCCATTGTTTTCAATCCATTGTAATATAATTCTAGTAAAGGGATTAGGGTTGTAATAATAATGATGATGATGATCATCATCATCATTGTCATCATCATCGTCATCATCATTGTCATCACCATTGTCATTCATGTCATTCACATTGTCAGTGTAATCATCATCAACATTCTCCATGACATTACTAACATT
>LPNX010631870.1:7794-36451 GCA_001517045.1 Pseudotsuga menziesii
ATTTTCCCGGGGTACGAAGAATACTCCAAGGCATACTGTTTGTATGATGAGGTAAACAAGAAATTTGTTATTTCCAGAGATGTCATTTTTCTTGAAACTAATAAAAATGACCAGTCCATTGAGAGACAGCTTGATCATTTGGAAAATTATCCTCATCCAAAGACATATTCTGAAAATGAATATGAAATTCCAAACCTTGAAGGGGGGATTCCTATTCTGGATCAACCTTTGGAATTTCCATATGAAGCACCAACTCCCCCGCATGAAGAAGTTCCTGCTACTTCACTTGAACAAGAGGTTCAACTGGATGATGTGATTGAGAGAATTGAAAGACTCTCAATCAATGATGAAGCACCACCAGCTGATCAACCGGGACCATCACAGAAGATTCCTAAATGGGCCACAAAGACACTTGAAAGTGTCCATCCAGATGAAGTTGGAAAGACGGGATTGAGAAGTTCGAAAAGAGATGGAGGAGAAGCAGATAATTCAGGTGATGACATGGATGTATCATTTGATTGTGAATTTAATTTATCTGGTAACTTTGAACCAACTTCCTTTGAAGAAGCTTCTACTCTAGCTGAGTGGAAAGAAGCTATGCAGAATGAGTATGATGCACTCATGAGAATGGAACTTGGAAGTTGGTTGACCCTCCAGTTGGAACCAAACCAATTGGCTGCAAGTGGGTGTACAAGAACAAATACAAATCAGATGGCTCACTTGACAAGCACAAAGCGAGGCTTGTAGCAAAAGGCTATGCACAGAAAGAAGGAATTGACTATGAAGAAACATTTTCTCCTACAGCAAAATGAGCTACCATCTGTACTTTACTCTCTTTAGCTGCTCAGAAAGGGTGGAAAGTTCATTAAATGGATGTGAAGACTGCTTTCTTGAATGGAGACTTGAAAGAGAATGTCTTCATGTCTCAGCCAGAAGGCTTTGTTGTGAAAGGAAAAGAACAAAATGTATGCAAGCTTGTCAAATCCTTGTATGGCCTAAAACAAGCGCCTCGCGCATGGTATGAAAAGTTAATTGAGCATCTTTTGAAGTTAAATTTCGAACATTTTGATCTTGATGATGCAACATTGTTTATAAAGAAAGTTGGAAGATCTGTTGTGTATCTTTTGGTGTACGTAGATGATCTTTTGATGACAGGGAACAATGAGAGCTATATAGCATCCATAAAGAAATATTTGAAAAAGATCTTTGAAATGACAGATATGGGACATCTCCACTACTACTTAGGAATTGAAGTCACTCAACATCCTAAGTATATTTTCCTATCTCAGAAAAAATATGTTGGAGAACTACTAAACAAATTTTTCATGACAGAATGCAACACTATATCTACTCCAATGGAACAGAAAATGAAGCTCACATCAAGCGAAGGAAAAGAATTTGAGGATGCGACCAAGTATCGACAACTTGTAGGAATCCTTATCTATCTTACAACAACTAGACTAGATATTTCTTATGTTGTTGGCATACTCTCAAGGTTCATGCATAAACCTTGTGAAGGACACTGGTCAGCTGCAAAAAGAGTTCTAAGATACTTGAAGGGGACTCAAGACGTTGGACTCAAGTACTCTAAAGTGGATGACTTCAAACTTATTGGGTACTCAGACTCATATTTTGATGGCGATAAGGAGACAGGAGTATCAACTTCTGGATACACTATGAGTCTTAGATCAGTAGCTGTCTCATGGAGATCACGCAAACAGTCAGTTTCGACAGATTCAACAACAGAAGCAGAATATGTGGCTGTAGCTGAAGCAACGAAAGAAATAGTATGGCTCAGAAAGATACTTGAAGATTTGCAAGAAAAACAAGAGGACTCCACACCATTATTGATCGATAATACTTCTGCAATCAAGCTGGCTAAGAATCCTAGATTCCATGATTGAACCAAACACATCAACACAAAGTATCATTTGATTCGACATCATGTAGAGGCCAAGACAGTCCATCTTCGACATTGTTCCACAAATGATCAAATTGCAGACATCTTCACCAAAGCGCTTGGACGAGAAAAGTTTGAAAGATTCAGAAACATGCTCGGACTTACGAACACCCCTTCGGATTAAGAGGGGGATTGTTATAATATAATCCGTTAGGGATTATTGTAATTAAATAAAGAAAACTGATTAATTAGGAAGCCTAAAAGGCTAGGCAGAAGGTGAAACACAACCGTCCTATGAAATGTATAAATAAATTCTTTTGGCTATGTAATGAATGAATCGGGAGTTATACCTAACAAGGATTAATCATAATCCTCCTTTGACCACCATAGTCTAAACTTCGTTTCCTAGCTTAGGAGTATGTTACCACTTTATTAGTGCCACGGGGAACTCATCTAGGGCCCACATACCACTTGATACACCAATTTTCATGAGTTTAGGATCTCTGGAGGACAATCCCTATAATTTAGGAGCCCAAACTGAGTCTTGGGAGTCCCATAATCAGTTCACCCTAGTATGTGTTGAGTTATCCTTTGATGGGAATCAATTAGTTCATCTATAGTTGGCCTAGTGCCACATTTGCATGATTTAAGGAGGTTAGGTACCTTTTCCTACCTATCTTGATTAGTTAATTGATTGTGAACTAATTTAGTTGTCAAGCTAAGCTAGTGAGCTTCTAGTGGTGATTTTCCCACAGTTAGTTAGCTCTAGAGTCAGTCCAAGTCATGTAATTCTAATCACACCTAGTGGATTAGAATCCTCTTCAGTGTGCCATCATTGTATTACATACAAATTAATGATTATGTGAGTAATCTTATGCTGACAAATTATTTCCTCTTGACTGTTCAATTTGACTATGATTGTTTGATCATTGTACACTAAATTTCGTCTTCCTCATTCAACTTTCTTTCACATTGAGGTTTAATCAAGCATGAAGATCCTGAAACTTTTCTAAATTAAACACAACTTGCATAAACACGGAATTATATTAATCATCATTCTTCATTGGAACAATTGTCAGTGCTAGAGCTACTTGCATGACTTGGGTTATATGGCCGAATATTTTGTTAGTTTCCTCGATTGTGTTCCTCATCTCGAGCTTCCATCTACAAACATAAAAATAGATAATATACATGAATGTAAATTTAAAAGCGTATCATAAAAATAATTAAGTCTTGAATGATACACATTCTTTCAAAACCAAATCTCATGTCATCTCTCAACAACTCTTATGTTGCCTCCACTCCATACTTTTTTACCTACAAGTTTTATACCCAATCACAACTCATAGATTTAATATAAAGGATTTTTTTATCCCATTAATTATAAAATGAGAGAAGTAAAACAACATAGATACACATTCCACAATTAGTATTTGAAGCGACAATATATACTCACAATCCATACTTAACAAAATGTTAATCAATTCTTTTGACGGCTCTTCTTTGTATGTTAGCACATGTTTAAAGACATTCAAGGATGTCTAGTGTAGAAAAATAAAATATAAAGATCAGAACCGATATGAAATCCTAAGTTGTTATAAGAAAATCACAATTACTCACAAACTTTGCTATCAACCATTTTTTTCCTTGTCGTCCTATATTATGTGTTGAATGGGCTCCATTTTGTTTTATTTCTACAACAAAACAATTGAAAATTAATATTTAATACTAAATTGATTAATTATATGTACATAATTAAAAAATTCAATGATTACATACATTTGAAGCATGTTGTTGTTGAGATACTTCCTTCCGTCGGAAAATTATGTCTATTCTTTGACCATCTCATTATACACTTTTTTGGACATCCCTATAAGCATATTTCGGATATCACCTCATTCATATTTTGGTATTTTCATAATCTTACTGAAAAATTAAAATGACATTAAACCATTTTATATTGATATGCAAAGTAAATATAACATAATTACTATTAATAAATGCACTCTTTATAGTAGTATATGCATATTCTAGAAAAGCATGTTTAGGAATAATACTTTTTGAATGATTCTTTTTTTATTGTTCTATGTTTTTACTATTGCAAGTTTCACAAATCTCATTGACCATTGCTTTGGAAATGCTTCCTATACTTTATATATAACTTGATACTTGGAATCATTATATTGATTTATGTATTGTAAGTAGAAAGTACATCTATACATTCTTTTCACTATACTCATCATAGTTTTATAAAAGTTTTTCCTCGTTTCATTAACATCCTGCACCACTCCCGATGAGATAAGAACCTATTCATTATGATTACATATTCCATAATTTTTTTCTTCCTAGGATGACATTCCCTTATGTTGATGTTTATCCCTGCAAAACATTTAACATATGTAATATAGATTGTTTGAAACATGTTAACAAATATTAATAAGTGCATTATTACTGAAAATTAAAAAGGATAATCTCAAGATTACTTTTGATCCACCTGATCCATCCCTCTACAAGTTTTCCATCGAGGTTTTATGCTCTTCTGCACTTAGATTGCAAAGAATCTTATCGCTTTTCCTCATTTTTTGGCACTTCATGACACACATTAACCAATACATATTAATTAAACTTACATATAATTAAAACATTTTAATTTTATACAAAAATTAAAAAGAACTTGTCTTTTTTTTATTTGGATGTGCTCCCATTGTGCCGATTAGAATTATTGTTCCTTTTATCAAACATTTTTTTATCAATAAACAACCTAGACTATTAAATAGATAAACTATTAATATATTATAAAAATAAATTACATAAGTTCCATCTAAAAAAATAGTTTTCCATAGAAGTGCGCTTTATGAATACATATGCCCCATTGTGTTGACATCATGTACACATCGGTGCATCATAATTGAACACACAGATAACGAAAAAATAACTTACAAATTTAAGCCACACATTTTTCAGTGTGATATTCCCTAATTTTTTTTAAAATAATTTATAGTCAAATGTCGCGCTTTTATCATAAGCACATCGGTGTGTTATACACCAGTGTAGATCCAAATCCTAAGCTCTATCAAGCACCGAGATGGATCAAATATCTCAAGGTGCAAACATTTTCTTAGGTATCCGTTGATTTGATTCAAACCAAAAGACACATCTTTTTATTTAAGATCCATATATAATTTTACTATTATTAATATTTAATATTATTTATGGCCGACATATAATATTTTTTACATAGTTTTAAAACCATATGCAAGGCCCTCCTACAATCATGGGTTGTTTAGGAGGCCTTGCACATGGTCTTAAAACCATTTTCAAGGCCCTCCTAAATCATGTACAATAAAACCAAGGGTTGTTTCGGAGGCCTTGCACATGGTTTAAAAACCATGTGTAAAGCCTCCTAAACCATGTACAATAAAACCATGGGTTGTCTAGAATGTCTTGTTAAAACCATGTGCAAGGCTAACATTTTTTTGCTGATAATTCAATTTTGTGTTTTTTTATTGACCCACATTTTTTTTACGGATAATTAAATTTTTACTTTTTTATTGTTTTTTTACGTAGGAAGATTACAACATCTCCCCCATATTAGATTGTTTTGTGGTCAACATTTATTTTGGCCTATTAGAAAATTTATTTTTTATTAATAAAAATAACGTTAGGAAAATGACATTGTTTTTTATTTTGTGTTACAAAATCTCTCGCATAATATTCACTATCACTATTATTTTTTGCCGACATGTTACAAACCTTACATCAAGTTACAAGATCTATCCCATAATATTCACTATCACTATTATTTTTTGCCGACATGTTACAAACGTTACTAACATTACATCTTGTTACAAGATCTCTCCCATAATATTCACTATCACTATTATTTTTTGCCGACATGTTACAAATGTTAGTAACGTTACGTCACGTTCCAAGATCTCCCCCATACTGGGCTGTAGAGCGCCTCTCGACGCAAAAAAGAACTGCACCAAAAGTATTGAAAATGTTTTCTACAAAAAAAAACGGATAGAGATAGGGTTTGGGATTTGATGCAATAAGTGGCCCATTGCATCACATGCCCAATGCCTTACATATAGAACCATAAACCATTTAAATCTAAAATTCTTAAAAATAAAAACCCTAATTGTGAAATATTAAAGGGAGTTAAACCCTAATTTGAAAATTTGCAGCCGCATAAAACAAAAAACAACAACAAGAAAGCAAGGGTTCCAGTGTTGAAGGAAACTATGTAATCTTTTATTTTTTCTAAATTTATTTTAAATATTAATAGGAACATAAATAAATCATTCGTTGAGATCAATAGTAAGAATTTACATACATGGGATAACATAGTACGATTAAGAGCTCCAAGAAACGTGATCACTAAGGGTTTGTGGTGGAATGGATCCTATGGAAGCTGCTCAACCGTGCGGGCCACACCAGATGAATCTACCTTTTGTAATCTGATAATTTAATCTTAGAGGCCAGTAGAAAGAAAGGAACCTTCACGTTTTTATCAAAAAGAGACGTTCCAAAAAATGTTCTCCCGCAACTGCAGCTAGACAAAAGGAACTTGCAATGTCTTAGTGTGGTCTAATAGGTCAATTCACTAGAATTTGGCCGACTCCCTGGTATATGGAGATTTGGTTCTGAAAAACTGGATAACCCTAATCCAGGGAAGAATGACACATTACTTCTGAGGTAGAGCCTTTTATGCTTTTCTGTTTGAATTAAAAGAGGAAATATATTTTATTTGTAGAAGTGGACCATATTTTTTTCAATAATAGAGGAATGTATCTTAATAATTGGATTCCAAGTTTTGATCTAGAATCAAGCATTCCCCCAGTTGTATGGGTAATACTACCTCATTTACCATTGCATTTCTAGGGAGAAGATTCTTTGAGATATATTGGAAATAAGTTGGGAAATATATAGATAAGGATTAACCTAAGCAAGGAATGTTTTAGCGTGCTTGAATTTGTGTCGAAGTTAACTTGGAGAAGGGGCTACCTGAAGCTATTCACCTGGTTTTTGGATAGTTGGAGTCATTATTGGCAACTAGATTATGAACAACGTCCATTTAAGTGTAAACCTTGTCACACTTATGGACATTTTGCTAAATATTGTAAGAAAAAAGGGGGTATAGCTTTAAATTATCAAAGTCAAGAAGATCAATGGAAACAGTGGAAAATAAATCTAAGAAAGATGTGGTATTAAATGATAAAGATATTTCCTCCTCGTTAAATATATCAGAGCAATATTCATTTCCATTAGTTTTATGTAAATCAATTTGAGCCTTTGAGTCAAGAAATCTCAAGAAGTTTCACCAAAGTTGTAGCTTCGATGGTGAAGGAACTTGGATCTGCCTTTCCTCCCAGACCTTCATCTATCCTATATGGTTTGGATTTATTCGTTGTGGAAGGTGATGTAGAAGAAAAACCTTTGGAACAAGTGGAAGATTGTGAATTAATGCAAGAAGAACAAGTAATAACAACATGGGTGTCTACCAGAAATTAAAAAAAAATCTATTAATAACAAATGAAGATAGAGATTTGAATGAGGGAGAGGATAGATCATCTAGGAAAGGAAAAAGGCTAGTTAAATAAGTTAGAAAATAATAACAAATCGAGAAAAAATGATGGGGTTTCAATCCACTTTAGATCGTAGCTTACTCGCTTCTTCAAAGACAAAGGGAGGTAGCAACCCTGTAACTCCAAGCTCTCAAAAGGGAGGTCCTACCAAGCAAAGCATTAAGTAATGTTGATAGTCTCTTGGAACAACAAAGGGATGGGCAGTAGGGGTAAAGAGGAACTTGTCAAGAAACTATTAAATATGGAGAGACCGTCAATTCTTCTACTCCAAGAGACTAAATTACCAGGAAATATTATGCAAGATTAGATCATAAACAATGGAGACTAAGGAAAAGTGTAGCAATGAGCTCGAGAGGAGCACTTGGAGGAGTTTGTACTATGTGGAATAGTAGTGAATTGGAGTTGGAGGCTTCAAAAAAAATGCAACACTAGATTTACATGAATATGGTAAGTAAATATTCTAGAAAGAATTATCATCTTTTCAATCTTTATGTTCCAATGTACTATAAAGAAAAAGAATACTAGCAAACTCAGATGAATAAAAGAAATAATTTAGGGCTAGGTAATATCATGATAGTAGGAGACTTAATAGTATAAGACTTAAATATAGTTTTATCTTTTGATGAAAAAAGAGTGGGGGTTAGAGTTAGAGACGCTTTAATGGAATTCTTAGAGGATATAAGTGCATATTGGGACTTTATGGATATAAAGCCTAAAAAAGGAAATTATACCTGGTTTAACAAAAGATCAGGGGCAGGAAACATATCGTCTAGATTTGACATATTTTTGGTAATTTGTAGTTATTTAGAGGAAGATTTGGAAATTTCATCCTCTATAATACTTTCTGCAACTTCAGATCACATACGAACTAATGTTTCTATGTGTTCGAAGACTAACTATGGGCATTTACCATTCAAATGCAACCCTATTTGGTTCACTCATCACGAGGAAGATGAAATAATAAAATTCACTTGGAAAAGGAAAAGAGAAGGCTCCCCAAGTTATAATTGGGAATCGAAGCACAAAGATGTTAAATTTTCTTTAAAGGATTGGTCTAAAAACAACTATATCGAGCCATTTAAGGAAAAAGAAAACTGAGAACAAATTATCAAATATCCAAATTCAAATGGAGGAAGGAAATATAACTTTCTTTATTATGAGGATTGCAGAGAAAGAAGCAAACATAACTTTGCAAGTTGTTTATAGACAAGAGGAAGAGCATTGGAGAATAAAATCAAGAAGTATTTGTTTTACAGTCAGGTTATAGGAACACAACCTTTTTTCATTTGAAGGCAAAGGTCGAGCATAATAAAAATCACGTTAAAGAAATAACTACAGTGTAGGGAAACATGATTAAAGGATATAGGGAGATTAAAGAAGATGCTTATATGCACTTTAGAAATTTATTGACAAAGCAAGAAGATGTTGATATAGATACACCAATGGGCATGTTGTTTAATATCCCTAATTTAGTTAATCAAACAAATAATCAAAAATTAGAGAAAGAACTATAGGAGAATGAGATTATTTCAACTGTCTGGGATTTAGAGCCTGACAAAAATCAGGGGCCAGATGGATTTACAATATCATTTTACTGGAAGTATTGGTAGTTAATTAATTTTGACCTGTGTAAGATGTTGAAATGGTATTTGAAAAAAAGTAAGTTGGGAGGAAGTACCAATTCCTTATTCCTGGCTTTGATCCCAAAAGAAAAAAATCCAGTTACTTTCTCAAGATTTAGGCCTATATCTTTGTGCAATTCCTTGTATAAAATAATGACAAAGATACTAGATAACATGGTCAAACCTCTCTTGGCTCATCTCATATCTAATAATAACAGGGGATTCATCCCTAAAATGCACATCCTTGACAACATTATTCTTGTTTAAGAAGCAATACATTATATTAAAGTTAGGAATGAAAGAGGAATGGTGATCAAAATGGACATGGAAAATGCCTTTGATACAGTGAAACATTCCTTTCTATTTTTAGTTCTTAGGAAATTGGGCTTTTCGAAGATGTTTTTGAAATGGATACAAGCCTGTCTAACAATTCCTTGGATAACTCCTTTGGTGAATGGAATACCTACTAATTGTTTTTTCAGGGAGAAAGGGGCTTGAGACAAGGGTGTCTGTTGTCTCCTCTACTCTATATACTAATGGTGGAATATCTAAGAAGAAAACTAGAATTTGAAAGGATACATGGGAATATTCCTAGAATAAGCATAGTTAGAGAAGTAAAATAGATGAACCACTCTTAGTTTGTGGATGATATTTTGTTGCTCAGAGGACCCTCTGGAATAATAGTTGAACCATATTGGATGATTACTTGAGGTATTCTAAAGGTGAATCCAATAATCACAATGGTTGTGTTTATGGTCAGAATTTGATTGGTTCAAACTTGAAATATATAACAGACTTTCTTGGATTTAATGATAAGAAGGACTGAAACTCGTTTACTTATCTTGGAATTCCGATCTTTTTAAAGAAACCCCAATCTATGGATTGGAAATCTGTGGTGGAAAAAAAACAAAGTAATGGGGATGACAATGGCGTAATACAGTTGGTAGGGAGGTGTTGATCAAATCAATGTTATCTTCATTTTCCATGTACCAGGATTTGGTTTTTGTTACGAAGAGAAATTCCTATGGCTTGGGGTACCACAACAGACAACTTCACTCCAGAAATCAATCCTTTCCTATACTCCAGAGAAACCAAATATCTAACTATTATACCAAAATCCTGTCACCATCATGTGATAAGAACTTTGACATGCCAACTTGCCCTGAATCCCAGCTCTTGGAGTCAAAACTCATGGTTATCATAAATCTTCTATGAAAATTCCCAGCATCGCACTTTCCCCTTTATCCAGAAGTGGTACCCTTGTTCACACCGCCCATCCCCTGTTGCCCACAAGCGGTGCCACCGCTTATGGCCCTTGGTTCATAAGCGGTTATTACCAGAACCGCTCTATCATTGAAGGAGAAACATGATACCCTGGGTAAAAAGGGAAAAAGAGAAGTTTCTAGAGGCTTCTAGATGATAAGCCTCGTGTCCTCCCTTATCCCTACTCTTGTGGGTTAGTTGAGCTCAAGATCCTTCATCCTAGGATCTTAGAGGCCACCTCACCCACTAATCTCTCAACCTGACCTATCCATTAAGCCTTATAAATACAAGCTTATGGCCATGGTTGAGGGGGAGAAATCTTAAGGTATTGTTATGCTGTTGGATTGATCACTTGACCTAAGACCATTTGGGAGAGTATAGAGAGCTAGAGTCAGAGCTTTTAGGGATGAGAATGCTTGGTTTCATGGAGATGCATGTCAACACTAAGGCTTGGTTGTAAACTTCTTCATATTTCTTTAACGCAAGTTGATTTCTGTCCCACATATATTGTTGTTGTATGATTTCACATGTATGTTGTTAGATTCCTTAGTCACTAACATAGATTAATAGATTATATTCTGGTGGTTTCGATATGTTTGCGTGTTGAAGCTTATTGCAGGTACACAGGGTAACGATCGAAGCATTACATTCCAGGTATCTACGGTGTCTAGGGAGAGTCTTCAACCTCTGTCCTCTATTTGTTCTGGATCTGAACAAGTAGAGGGAACACCAGTGCAACACCTTGTTGTCCGTAGGAGGTGAAATATTCCAGCTAACAAATCTGGTGACTCTGCTGGGGAGGCGTTATATCAGTTGTTTTGATCTTCCTCAGTCTACAACTCTTGTCCGAATCCAGGCTTCTTCTTCTTTAACTCTCTTTAGTCAGATCTACTTTCTGACTTGCTTCATTTGGGTTTGAAACTTCCAGATTTGTTCAGATCTGAGTTATTTCGATCTTTTATGCTCTGTTTTCATACTCAATTCAACAGTATTTGCCATGATCTAGTCTTTTTCTAACTTGATCCATTGTTCTTCTTGTGTTTTGGTCATCTACAGGGAACCGCACCTATGCTGTGTACGAGAAGCGGTGCCATTGCTTGAACAAAGTGGGCTGTACGCGGTGCCACCACCTGTAACCTATTGGCGAGAAGTGGTGCTGTTTAGGAAATGCTCTGTCAACACCTGAGAAGCATAGTGCCAGGTAGGCATCATTCCAAAGCCTTTTTTCCTCATTTTTCTTTGCAAAAATTTGGATTTTGTTGCTTTCAGTTCTGCTTATCAGACTTGTGTTACTGAATCTGATGTTTGTGGCTTGATAATTTTATGGTTTAAGATTGATTTGAGTGGAATTTCAAAAGTTTGATTAGGTCTTTTGATTGTTCATCCGATTCTATGCTTGTTGGTTGTGTTTACGAAAGGATTTCTTGTTTTCTGAAAAGCTTAGGGTGTTATTAAAATATCTTTTCATTTCTGTTGCATAGACTAAAATAAGAACACTAGATTAGCTTCTAGGTTTCATTTCTTATTTGCATAGTAAACTTCTTTTTCCTTTCTTTAAAAAAGTTTTTTTTTTTACTGAGACTAGGATATCGTCATTGAGCGTTGGACATTGGTTTTCTGATTGGCTTTACAAGCTTTCAGGACCTTCATGATCTTTCGTCTCTCATGCATTTAGAACTATCTCGATCAAAATAAAAAAATGGTAGTTTTAAGTTAGATTTGCTTATGTTTTGAGAAAATTGAAAAAATAGAGTGCATTTGCATATAGATGTGCTTCTTGTTTTTCTTTTAGGAAAAGAGATTCTTCCCCTTCTCATTTGCTTTCAGAAAGAAGAAATCGGTTTGGAAAAGTTATTGCTTGTATTTGTTTTTGATGTTCATGACTATTGTTTAGAAGTATTGTTGGTTTTGAAACAAAAAGAAAACACTCTCTTTCCCTCCCGTAAGTAGGCATACTGAATGGTAAAGTGAACATTTTGCACAAGCATATTGCATGGTTTTACTTTTCTGTCAAAACATCATGCATTCACCTAACCGTACAAGTTAAAATTAATGGTAGTTGTAGGTTAAAATTTACGTAGTAACTTGAGTGATAGGTTAAATATGTGTTCGGGCGTCGTTAAGCATAGGAGCTATCGTTATTTGTCAGCATTACATTCCAAGACTCGCTCGGTTCTTCCACGTACCGTCGGTATATCGAACGACCTTTCACGTACCCTTGAGTTATATAGAAAGGTACTTCACGTACTCGATTGTATATCAGAAGGCCCCTTGTGTACGGTTATGCATTAGATATCACTACTACAGATTCGAGCTCCCACGTACCTTGAGTATATCAAGAGACCCAACTAGGATACCTTATCTATCTAAGAAAATCCCTTTGGCCGCCTTGTTTGGAGCCATACACTGAAAACAACATTCAAGGAGATTACTACGCATGTACCCTCAAGGTATATCGCGAGTGGCACCTTCTTGAAAATCCTAGTGAGAGACCTGAATTTTTGAACTCCTCCTATCATTTTAAGTCTGCTTGTTTTGACCTATAGCTTGTGTAGGCAAGTTTTTTGGTGTGTTTTCTAGATTTTCAGACCCTAGGTTAGATAGGAACTATAAAAAATGGATGAGTTAAGACAGTACAGAAGAGTATGGGGTTTGCCACCTGATTTTATTCCTGGTTTAGGAGAAAATCCCATGGAAGCTATCAACCAAGGAGCTGCTACCACCTCCCAAGTGGGAGACAATGTGGTTGCGAAAAGTGGAGTACGATATTCTTCACACTCGCCTCCCTTGGTCCAACAACCTTCTCGGGGAAATACATCGTTCCATTCTCCCACAGAAGGTCATGTTGACGATACAACCCGTCTGAATTTTGGTCCCAATGCTCCATTTTGGGAGACACCTATAGGACATGCCATTGCCTCATTTGACACCCATGTAAACTCTTCTAAAGATGAAGAAGAACGCAGGCAATACCGTGCTGCCATTCTCCATGCACAAGATATTGACAAGCAGATCGATGACCTATTAGGCTCGACACCAGCATGTTCTACATCCCTTCCTGTGGGATACCGTTCACTGGCCGATTCTATGAGACCCATTGAACCGATTATAGATCGTCCAATAGCAACCCACAACCCAGTTGAAATTACCACCCCTATAACCTCTCATGTTATGTTTGTTCCTAATCCTCCCAGGTCTTCTGCACATGGGGCCCAACCTTCAATTCCTATTTCGTCAGTACCTTTTAGTGCCAGGGGCAACCCCCGACACGACCTACGTTATCTAACACCGAAATTGTACCTATTCAAGGGAAGACCTCTAATATAGAACCATCTACAGTTTACATCCCTCCCACCCATACTAATGTGGTTAATCCCCCATCCAGTTCAGGTCAACCCTTGGGGGCACAACCTATAATCATTCAGTCTTCTAGAGGTTATGGTTATCAAATACCTGTAGGTAATCATCCACCCAATCCTATAGGAATGCCTTATGCTGGAATTCCATACCCTAGTAACACTTTTACGCCATGGGGGCAACCTAACTGGTCTTACATGCCAGCTATGGGGTGGATACCCATACATACTGCAGGAGGTGCCGAAGGACCGCCTTATGGAGGTCCTCCCCCTGGGGGACCTAATGGTCCTAGAGGATCTGGAAACTTTCCTCCTTAGAATCTTGGTGGTCCTAGTGGTCCTGGGGGACCTGGTGGCTTTCCTCCTTCTGGCCCAGGAGGGTCTGGTGGCCCTCCTCCTAGTGGTTCCGGTGGCTCTAGATTTTTACCACCTCCTAGGGGATCCGGAGGGTCTGGTGGTCTGCCTCCTGGTGGTCTTGGTGGTCCCGATGGTCCTCCTCCTAGAGGCCTTAGTGGTCCTAGCGGTCCTAATCCTAGAAATCAACCCCCTGTGGGCAGATATTCTGGTAGTTCTTCATCACAACAACCTATTTATCAGTCTACTTATGGTCCTACTGGTAATTATATGCTGTATCGATATTACCAGTATGTGTTGCCCAACCAACAGTTACCATTCCTAGCAACTTAGGACTTACTTGATTTGTCCAAGTTGATCAATGACCCCATTCGACATAATCCTTCGTGGCCTCCCATTCCGGTAAAGTTACATTGGACATTCCTAAATTTGATGGGAAGCAGGGAGATGATTCGAAGAACCATGTTATGACATTCCATTTATGGTGTTCTTCGAACTCCTTCATGGATGACTTCGTTCAGTTACGACTCTTTCAACAAAATTTGAATGGTACGATCGCGAAGTGGTACATTGAACTCCCACAACATTTGTTTGTGGATTTTGGCTTGTTGGAAATCGTGTTTCTTACACACTTTTAGCTCCCTATTCGTTACGAAACAGGCATTGATCTTTTAACTTCTCTTCTACATAACACCTCCACCCACATTTCTGATCACATTCATGAGTGGAGAAGGCGAAGAAGGCTTATTAAGGCCCCTATTTCGGATCAGTTACTAGCTGATTGGTTCACTAAATCCTTGTTGCCTCCTATTGCCCGAGATGTGGCTATGGGTGGTGCCATTATCGAAGAGAAGGTGATTAGTCAGGCTCAGTACCTAGACTTGGTCTATTCCCAGTATGGAACTCTTTATGACCTGATTCCTCAAGCTCCTCGCCCCAACATTGATCCTGCCAAGCCACCAACAGAAGTACCTATTGATGGGATTGTTGGTTCATTCCAGTCCCTACCCGCAGCGAAACCTACCAAGCAAAACCAAACTACCACCCCTACTCCTTCGACTCCTAAGGTTTCCGCCGAGCTCAATTCTATTCAAAGTACTCAAACCTCGGGTAATAAAAATAAAGGTAAAAATAGAAATAAAAAACCTGGAAACCAACAGGAGACTCCATGATCAACCAACAGTGATAACGACAAAGGGAAAAGGAAGGAAAAATATCCCTGTCTGCTATGTGGTGGTGACCACTTTTCAAAGGAGTGTCCTCATCGGGACACAATCTCCCAGTTTTTGAAGTCCAATCCTGCACCTGCAGTACTTACGGATCCTTTTCCCTCTCAGCAACAACTGATAGACCATATGTCTAATCAGGGTAACTCTAGTTCGTCAGAGGAAATTCATATGATGTCCTTAGATACCATCCATCTGCAAACTCAAAGTCAGAATTATGATAAACCCGTAGATAAGAAAGAAGATCAATCTTCTTCAGGGAAAGTTCCCTCTACTAGTTCTCCAGAATCCTCATCTACTGTCCCCTTATCTATCAAGAAGCCTACTCTCAACATGATTTTGCGCCCACCTAAGAGTACTCTTCAGAAGGCTATCTTTAATCCCAATGATCGAGCTGCTCAATTTTATAATGTAGTTGAATATCTCGCTCAGGCACCTTGTGCGATGTCTACCCTAGAAGTGCTCCAAAGTTGCCCCACATAGCGCAAGAACTTGTTGACTACATTAGGAGATTTAGACCCGGATAACACTAACTTGATTCATTTCAATGTTGAGAACTACAAACCTAGATTACCGCATAAACTTGCTTTTTAGATCATTACGAAAGTAGTGGGAAAGAAAGTATTTCGAATGGTACTAGATAAAGGAGCTTTGACCTCAGTGTTATCTTTGACTTGTTGGAAAGCTCTTGGCTCTCCCAAGCTTATCACATCACCTACGACCCTTAAAGCCTTTGACGGATGGAGTTTCCAACCCCATGGTCTCATATCAGCCCTAGTGGTCGAGCTGGGGGAAAAAATAATTTCCATCCAAGTAGAAGTGGTAGATGCCCCTTTAGATTACAACCTCCTTCTAGGAAGGAATTGGTTCTATGCCATGACTGTTGTTGCGTCAACAGTGTTTCGAACAGTCCAATTCCCGCATCTAGGGAGAATTGTTACTATTGATCAGCTTGATTTTTATATGCCGGATGTTACTTCCTCCATGGCTAATAAAATCCCCATGTTAGGCCAGTCCCCTCCTCCTTACCAGTCGATTGGGGTAGGCATGTTGAAGGATTCATCCCTTATGGGGATTTTTCCATCCACTCCGCTTAGCACGGATACTGCGACAGTCCATATGATTGCCTCATTTGATTATGAACCTAAGGGAAAAAATGTTGTTGAGTCCAACTCGTTGAGTCCACACGAAGCTATGTATGACACCATTCAAACCTTTTCCGATGATCACACTGATGACCTTCATCTAGTGGCTTCAAACCCTTACCATTTACCGTATTGGTTAGAACCTTCTCTTTCGATTCTAGACTATCTCTCTGAGACTTTTCCTTCCGATGAGTCCATTATAGAGATCATGAATATGGATGAGCCCATTTGGGAGGATCACTATCATAGATCCATGTTCCTCCCCAACACTAGTTAGCCCTGATTTTGCATCCTTGTTTCCTACTGACATTGTCAACGTTCCGCAAAGTCCTATATTGTTGCAAGATACAGATTCTGAAGGAAACCTTTGCAACATTACTCAGACAGACCCGATTGACATATCAGCCAAGCCTAATGTTATCGAGCATGTTCATGTTGGGAAGAACTACTCAGCAGATGAATCTGAAGCATATAAGGCACTTTTTAAGGAATTTTGTGATATTTTTTCCTGGTCTTATGAAGAGATGCCGGGGATTGACCCTTCCATTATGGTCCATGAGATTAAAACTTATCCCGCGGCTAAACCTGTCAGGTAGAAACTTAGGCAAGTCCATCCTCGGAAGGCCACAACTATTAAATCTGAAATTGAGAAACTTCTGAAAGCTAGGTTTATTTATCCTGTACCTCTGACGGAATGGGTATCGAATGTTTTCCCTATCAATAAAAAACAAGGCACCATTAGAGTCTGCATCGACTTTAGGGATTTAAATAAAGCTTGTCCCAAGGACAACTTTCCTACCCCGCATATCGATCAGATTATTGACAACTGCATTGGAAGTGTCATCTTTTCATTTATGGATGGCTTCTCTGGCTATAATCAGATTGATATATTATCCTTCGATCAGCATAAGACGCCATTCATTTTCCCATGGGAAACCTTTGCATATAAGAAGTTACCTTTTGGCTTGAAAAATGTTGGAGCCACATTCGAGCGTGCAATGTCCTATGTGTTTCACGATATTAAACATATTGTTGAACTGCACCCTGAAAACCTCCCTGCTCATTCACAGCGACGGGAGGACCACCCTGGTCATCTTAGAGACATATTCCTGAGATGTCGTCATTATAGTATACGGCTCAATCCGCATAAATGTGTTTTTTGCATTGAGACGAGATGTCTGCTAGGATTTGTGGTATCCAAAGATGGCATCCAGATCTATCCTTTAAATATTGCCACTATTATTGATCTACCAACCCCAACCAACTTCCTTGAACTCCAAAGTTTGCGGGGGAAGGTAAACTTTCTCCGTCGTTTCGTGTGCAATTTCGTAGAGAAAACGCACAGTTATATGCGTCTCCTCAAGAAGAACACACCATTCTTTTGGGATGACCAGGCCCAACGCACCTTTGATAATCTTAAGCTCACTCTGACTCATTCACCTGTGATACACCCCCTAGATTATTCAAAGGACTTTCTCTTATATATTGCTGCCTCTGCTACTACCATCGCCATGGTTTTAGCGCAGGACAATCTCCACGGCCAGGAACACGTGATTTATTATGCCAGTAAGAATCTTATGGATTTTGAAACTCGTTATTCATGTGTGGAAAAGTTAGCATTGGCTACAGTCATTGCTGTACAAAATTTTCATCATTACATTCTGCTCCGCACTACCACCATATTGGCAGACCAGAACCCGATGTACTACATACTGACTTGTCAGGTACTCGGGGGCAAGTACTCCCGTTGGATCGTCATCCTCTAGGAGTTTGATCTAGAGTTTGCCAAGGCCACATCAAAGACATCCTTGGTTTTTGCAGAGCTTATGTGTGATCTTCCCTGTGCTACAACGGAATCTAAGCCCAGTGATTCATTTTCAGATGAATTCATGTTCCTGATTAGCACTACTGATCCTTGGTATGGAGATTTGCTGATTTATCTCTAGACGCAGCATTTTCAACCGCATTTATCTCGCAATGATCGCCGTCGTATCCGTCACCATGCGAAATACTATCTCATCCTGACTGATACTTTGTATAGACGTGGGATTGACTCTATTCTCCGGCGATGCCTCATCCATGAGGAGGCTGAACATGTGTTGAATGATTGCCACTTTGGAGCATGCGGTGGTCATTTATTTGGGATGGCTACAGCCCAGAAAATCCTTCATGCTGGCTATTTCTGGCCTTCTTTCTTCAAAGACTGTCATGAGGCTGTTAAGAAATGCCCACCTTGTCAATATTTTTATCATAAAAAGTGCACCCATCCTGCTCCACTACACCCTGTCATTGTCTTTGGCCCATTCACCAAATGGGGGATTAACTTCATGCATTGTAAGCCTATCTCAGTCGGGGGGCATGGTTACATCATCGTAGCCATTGATTATTTCACAAAATGGGCTGAGGCCATGCCTACATATGCAGAAGATGGTAAGACTACCGCTCTCTTCTTGTTCAATCATATTATAGCTAGATTTGGAGTTCTGTAGTTCATCGTTACTGATCACGGATCCCATTTCCGTAATCAAATGATGGAGGAACTGAGTGCTAAGCTAGGGTTTTGTCATGAAAACTCTACGCCGTATTATCCGCAAGCTAATGGTCAGGTAGAGGCCATTAACAAAGTTTTGAAAACTATGCTTCGTCGGATGGTTGGAGACCATAAATCCAACTAGTACCACATTATTTTCTCCGCTGTTTGGGCTTATCGGACTTCTATGAAAACAGTTACTGGTTTCATGCCATTCTAGCTTGTCTATGGACTCGAAGCTGTCTTGCCAATCCAATGTCAGGTTCCATCTTTACAACTTGCCGTCGAACTTCTCCTAGAGACTTCCACAGAGGAAGAAAGATTTTTGTACTTGATTAACCTTGACGAGACTCGCAGAGATGCTGCCTTGGCTAATGAGGCACATAAGAAATGCGTTAAGGCGCAGTACGATAAATCCATCCAGCCTCGTGTCTTTAATGTGGTTGACCTAGTCTTAACTTATGACTAGAGATATGACCAACTAGGGAAGGGTAAGTCCAAGTCCATGTGGTATGGACCTTTTGTTATTTCTAAGGTGTTATAGAAAGGAGCTTACGAGCTTGTTGATTATGATGGAATCCCTTTGGGGCAACCTCACAATGGGTTGTACCTAAAAAGGTACTATGCCTAGGTTTTCTTGGATAGTATCTCGTATATATGTATATTGATTGAATTTCAGTGTGCTTTTAATATTTTCAATATGGTTTTGAGTTTTAGTGTCTGCATCTATTTATTCCATGTTTTGGTCATGCAGATGGTTTTCTACAGCTTTGCTGATGGTGCTTGCCACCACACGTTGAATCTCGCCTTGGCTGCTTGGGTCCTCTATTCCCCAGCTGAAGATTTGGTCAGTTCAGGAGCGGTTTGCATAGGTCCTGCTACTAATAAGATCACCGAGTATGAAGTAGTCATCGGTCTTCTGACTGAAGCTGCCTCCCAAGATGTTTGTGATCTAGTAGTCTTGATGGACTCACAGCTCGTGGTTTGTCATTTAAACCATGTTTACACCATTAGGAACCCGATGCTCCTCTGTCTATTCCGGAGGGTACGTTTGCTAGAAAGATCATTTGAAACCATTACTTATAGGCATGTCCCTAGGGAACATAATTTAGTTGCTGACTCATTGGATAATTACATCCTAGATTGGCATATTGCCCATTCATGACGTTAAATCAAACATGGTACATTGTAAATAAAAATTCAAAGACACATAAAACTCATAGAAAATGCATTTTTCCATTTGAACCATATAAACATCGTGTAAAAGTCTGTATATATATATATATATATATGAAAACGTTTACAAAAAATAGGTCATAAGACCTCATCTGAAGCGTGTAGGATTTCAGGCAAAATCATCATACAAAATGCTGAAGCTGTCAGCTTTCAGTACATATCTCATACACTAGTGGTGCTCGTGATAGCACATCACTGCTCGAGCTACCCTACGTAGCAGCCTACTGAATCGACCCGGTACTCCCGGTATGGATCTCTGATATCTCATCGGGAGGTCATCTATGTCAGCATTTGGGATATCCAGAGTCAACCTCTCCAAGTTCTTCTCCAGCTCCCCGGTGATATCATCACCATGTGGTACGAAGCGGGCTCCAACTCGCCTATCCAATGGAGATGCTCCTCTAGGTCTCGCTGCTCCAACATTTGCATGAGAATATATAGGTCTCACCACTTAACATAAAAAATATAAAACTTTGAAAAACATAAAGACATTTCATCCATTTTAGGGTTTCTTACTTCTTATCAATGTCACCCCACTGTCCGCAAGGTGGGAGTGGTAGGTCAGGATCTTTGGTGAAGTCCATGCCTGTGTAAGCATAATCCTCAATCATGAGGATCTGATCTCGTAGCCATCTGAAGAATGGATCACCGAACTTCACCATTCCCCTACTCGCTCCTGTGCGATCCATGAACTGGACCCACCTCAGCATACGGGGGTCCCGTGCTCTCAGACTCTGGAAGACCACCTGAGGTCTCATCTGTGGAAGCCGCTCAAAGAAGAAATAGGATAAAATGGAACCAAAGCCAAAATGGTTTAGCTCTCCCTATCGACACTTAGTTAGCTGATCCTTGAAGATTGGAAGCATGGCTTCTGCCCAGCTGAACACCGTGGGTGCCATGGCCTCTATGGTGTACAACATGTGTTCCCTGGAATCCTGGTGCACACCCTGACTCCCGGCCACCCTCTGCATGGTAAACAAAATAGTTTGTAGAGCCCTATCCATCACTGCCTTGATGGGGATCTTCTTCCCCGATGTACCTTTTCCTGGTGCACAGTGTCGATCTATAAGCTCTCTGGTAGTAATGTCCCCACCACAGGAACCTGTCAGTGAGATGGGGGCACCCTGTCTTGAGAGATCAGTTAGGAAGTAGATATCCTCTACCTGCACTGTAAGTATATGGCCCCCCACCTAGAAATACTACTGCTCTGGATTCCACATTTGCAGTATGTGTTCCAGTAACCGTTCCTGCGACACCATGCTTGGGGTCTGGAAGAACTTCAGGAGCCCACAGTCCCATAGTGCGGCAATACAACCCGCATTTCTCTCAGCAGCAGCATCCTCATTGTCATGTTTTCTTTCTTTCCATATCACCATGTTTTGAGCAACCTACACCTGCCAAAAACAATAATGGTATGCATTAGAATCATCCTTAAATTATTGAAAATCAAAAGAATGAAGTTATATTGCCCATACTATCAGTTTAAGCTATCCACGGTCGGCACTTCCTGTGCACCGTTGGAGACAGGCGGTGGCACTGCATGTCCACTATGTTATTGGCACGGTTCTTGGGTGGTACCGCATATCCTGCAAGGGGTAGCCGTGGTGCCCACATTTTGGGTTTTAGAGATTGCCATATGGGCCCAAAACCCCACCAAATCTCAAAATAAATGCTATGAAATGAAAGATAAGGGTCTTAACTGTTACCTGCAACTGATGATGCTGAAAACAGACAGTGGGAACTCCCGGTATCAGCTGTGGAAGATATGGCTAAGAAAATGCTCCCAGTGCTCTTTGCTAGAGGTAAATAGTGAAATGATTTGATTTTTTACTATTTACTTGACTTATATAGGCATTTTTGGGTCCGACTTACGATAATTTTGATATAAAATCATATTTTAGTCAAAGTTTATCTGTTGTAATCCCTTAATGCTGGTCTTAAATGCATTTAACACTTGTTTTTGAGTCGTTTGTAGGATAAGAGAACTTTAGTAAGAAGCTTTGAAAGTTTGCTTATGGATTTTTCACACTTTCACAAAACGGAAAAGTTCGTTGAGCATTTATTATGACACTTTGTCATGCTCGTTAAAATCTAATATCAAAGGCCTGAGTCCATTTCAAGTTTCTTTCCAGGCTCGTAAAAATCAACATTGTGTAAAGAAGCGTCATGGAGTCCTCTTTTCACCTCTTTTTCAGGATCCTTAAATATTAAAAGGTTGTCGAGTCCGTTTCCGACTCTTTCCAGGCTCGTAAAATATAACATTGTGTAAAGAAACCTCATGGAGTTCTCTTTAAACTCTTTTCAGGCTCCCTAAATACGAAAAGATCGTCATGCGATCTTGTCTTCTTCATGCTCGTTAAAGTATTTGAAGAGTTGTCCATCCGACGGTAGGTTATCTCTTTTTCGGTTCGGATAGGACTATTTATGAAAAAGGAAGACTCTAGCCAATCATGACTGGAAGAGTTCTCTAAGGTATGATTTTACACTTTTTCGGGCCTTAGGGACTAAATCATACGAAAAAGGACCCCTTTGGAGTCTTCTTCCATATTTGTTCAGACTCTCTAAACATGAACGATACCAAGTTTTCTTTCAGTGGACTTGTTAAATCAAACATTGAGAGACCCATTTTTGGAATGAACCCCTCCTCTCTTAGGTTCGTAAAATATATGAGTCTGGACTTGTCTTCTGACAAGCTATATCGAGTGTTTGTTACCCTCTTTGAACTCGTAAAATTGAAAAGAGGCACTCATCAATCATGATGGGGGAAATGGGAAAGGAATCATTTTGTAAATAATGGTAGTTGTTTGTCGTTACCTTTGAACATGGCACTTTCCTGCACAACCATGTCAGTCAATTGGGTATTCAGCTAATATCTGTGATGATCCACTTTCATGAGTCATGTCACTCCTTTGAGTCTTTCAAAAGAATGCATTTTCCACTGTCGCATTGTGTGTCTGTCTCGTCTAGTCATGCTGCCAAGTCGTTTTGTCATGCCGCCTGATGTTCAAAGGGGATTTGAAGAACTTTTTCCTCTGTAGTATACACAGTCTTTGTGTCAGTATCTTTGAGTCAGTCATATGGTTACTACATTCACATAATTCCAGAACTATGTTTCGAGTTTCATGTCATCGATCTGGGACTCATCATGGCCCTCCTTCGATGAGACTTTTCCTGTTGATATCAGCTTATCATCTAGGAAATAGTCTTAGAAACAATATTTAGTACCTTGAGATCTGTATTCCTTAATGACATATTCTCTCGCTCTCGACATAGGTTCACATCATTGACCTTTGATCGATAGAGTCGACTGTGTGTTTGACATCAGGATATCTATTCACACTCAGTAGATTGTACTAGAGCACCTTGAGAATCATTGATTAATGGTGATCTCCCTCGCACTTGTTAACGGTTCACACCATTGGTTGGTAATCAAGTGGTTTCTACCATGCTCGACTTCAGATCATTGTAATCACATGGATATAATCGTACTTTTTGGAAGACGAGATGAAAACCCTGGGTGTTATTTTAAAGCGCTCATTGCTTTTCCCCAAGTTGCGATGGAGTTTTGTATATCTAGCATGGATCCACATTTGTATGGTCGTGGCTGTGCTCAAATTTGTGTCTGTATGACATAGATCTACATTGTATGTCTGGTAGCTATGTCCAAGTTTGAGTCCTCTATCACATGGATCTACGCTGTATTCTAGTAGCCATGCTTGTTTATTCCTCTCATGGATCTTTCTTGTATTGGTCTGTAGCCATGAGTTTGGTTACTTGTGTCTATGAGTCAACATACTGATGTACTATAGATTCCTACTTAACAACATGCTCCGATCAAGCCAACATTTTCATCTCATGGTGACAACTTGTTCTCTCAAAGCTCTCGTTTATCGTATCCCTCTAAGACTCATGCTTTGGGGGGCATCCTGTTATACCAAAATCCTGTCACCATCATGTGATAAGAACTTTGACATGCCTACTTTCCCTGAATCCCAGCTCTTGGAGTGGAAACTCATGGTTATCATCAATTTTCTATGAAAATTCCCAACACCATGCTTTCCCGTTTATCCAGAAGCGGTACCCTTGTTCGCACTACCCATCCCCTATTGCCCACAAGTGGTGCCACTGCTTATGGCCCTTGGTCCATAAGTGGTTATTACCAGAACCGCTCTGTCATTGAAGGAGAAACATAGTACCCTAGGTAAAAAGGGAAAAATATAAGTTTCTCGAGGCTTCTAGATGATAAGCCTCGTGTCCTCCCTTATCCCTACTGTTGTGGGTTAGTTGAGCTCGAGATCCCTCATCCTAGGATCTTAGAGGACACCTCACCCACTAATATCTCAACCTACCCTATCCATTAAGCCTTATAAATACAAGCTTATGGCCATGGTTTAGGGGGAGAACTCTTAATGTATTGTTATGCTGTTGGATTGATCACTTGACCCAAGACCATTTGGGAGAGTATAGAGAGCTAGAGTCGGAGCTTTTGGGGATGAGAATGCTTGGTTTCATGGAGATGCATGTCAATACTAAGGCTTGGCTGTAAACTTCTTCATATTTCTTTAATGCAAGTTGATTTCTGTCCCACATATATTGTTGTTGTATGATTTCACATGTATGTTCTTAGATTCCTTAGTCACTAACATAGATTAGTAGATTATATTCTGGTGGTTTCGATATGTTTGCGTGTTGAAGCTTATTGCAGGTACACAGGGTAATGATTGAAGCATTACATTCCAGGTATCTACGGTGTCTAGGGAGAGTCTTCAACCTCTGTCCTCTATTTGTTCTGGATTTGAACCATTCAAACCAGTGGAACAACTTGTTGTCCGCAGGAGGTGAAATATTCCAGCTAACACTAACACTAAAGGATCTCGATTCGTACCTTATTCCAGACAGTTGATGTAGATACCCATTGAGCTTTCCAACTCCAACTTGAATTGATAAATTGATTCCTCAACATTCAATAAACAAGACAAGCATGCTATATCTAATCGTGTTAGACCTACTCTAGCATATATAATCAATAACATATAAGCATTCGAAATCATCCATGGATCAAATATTCATTCAAATACACATTATTGGATAGGAAAAGATATTTCTATTAATATAAAATAGAGATTACAATAGAGACAACCTTTATCGGCATGTCTGCGAATCGGAGAAACTGAGTCCCCCACTTGGGCCTCCACCACTTCAATCCTCCATCTCTTGATAGCAAGCTCACAAGCAAAAGGCAAGCTTGGGAAGAACACAAAAGTGCTTCAAGGGACAAAGGGATGCAGACTCAAATATAAGCTCCGGCAAAAATGGACTATAGTTTTCTTGCTCTCAATTCCTCATGCCTTCAATGTATCCAAAGGGTTCCTTATATAGCTCTTCAATGGGGTAATGAAGGGTCGAATCCGAGCGATCTCAAGGCATATGGAAGGTTAGGAGACAAGTGAGTCAGATCCACATCAAGGAAAACTCCAAAAGAATTTGTCCTTTTGCACACATCCCGATGTACGTGGTTTTAGGGGTCAAACCCATGTATATACGAGAGAAAGGGTTTAAAAGTTGTGTATGGAAATTTTTGCATGTTTTTAGGGATGATCTTGGAAACATCAAAGGTACAAAATTGGTCCATGGGGTCTAAGGAGTCTATAGAGGGACAAGGAAGGCCATAAAAATGTGATTCACCATATGTGGTAAAATAAGCTATAACAAATTCCCCCTAATGTGTGAGGTCAGAGCGGTCATATGATGGATGAAATACATTATAAGTCCATCCCAGAAGTGAAGTGATGAAGAACCCAGTGGAAGAACCAGCCATCCAATTAGTACAATACAATGATAATGCTCTGCATATAACTGTAAATAGATACAACAGTCTCGGATACATAAGAGTACAATGGCCATGAATAGGCATGATACAATATGACATGTGTAGTCGTCACCATGTACAATATAAATAGATCAGAATCTCCATGATGAAGATATACAAAGGATCATGATATCCATGAAGACTGAAGATATATAATGGATCAAGATCTCCATAATGGCTGGAAATGTCTGACATATACTGGAATCAAGTCACGAGAGCTGAAATATCATGAACACTGGCATGATCAAGGAGGTAGCATATAGGAGATGCCACCAATCTGGAAGGTCTTCTACATAAACCACTACGAGTACATGTCCTACTATGTGAATAGAGGTGTCAAGGTCAAACATAGTAGTCCATCGTCTTATTACAGGTCATTGATGTATACCGTTAACAAACACGAGATCACCCACCGATAATGAAAATGGGAATCAAGGTACTAGAGTGCAAACTACCAAGTGTGAATAAATGTGTTGAGGTCAAACACTTGAGAGAATCCATTGATCAGGGGACATTAATGTATTCCCAAAAACTGTCGATGGCGATAGAACCTGCCACTGATGACTGCAAGTCTCAAGGCACTCAAACATGACTCTAGATTCCTATCTCAGAATAAATGATCTGAAGTCGATGGGATGAAATCCGCTGGAAGGAGGGAATTAAGGAGTCCCCCATCATCCAACACGAGGTACTCAACAAAGCTGTATAATGTGGAAGGACTCGATCATAAGGTGCACGAACCAGTAACTGTACCGAGAATGGCCGACATGCAAAGTCAAGATAATTGAGGAATGGCCGACTCAAGTTTCAACTTCCTTTGAACAAGAGCATAAAGGTGAATGGTGACTGAATGTAGGCAGCATATACTTGATATGTAGAACTGGGACATCTCTGCGACATAGGAGGCATCGACAGAGGCTCCATAGGGACTGGAAGCTTAACCAGTCAGTGGAGATAAAATCAGATAAATGAGTATAGCTTCTAAAGTCAGACTATTAACCCAACCAATGGATGTGATATACAGTGCTCTGTTCGAAGGCGACACGACTCGACTGCTGCCAAAAATAACATCTTTTCTTGTCCGGCTTTTTGGTTTTTCAATTTTTTTGGACTTTTTCAAATATTTGAAAAGCTTGAAAAAGAATAAAATCGCTTTAAATTTACAGACAAGGAGGAGACGGGTGTCAAATGGGCAAACAAACTAGTTCCAAGTAGTAGAACATACCTATGCTCAATGTAAGGACACATGTGTAGGATAACGACACTCGGGGGAAAGTCCCCTCTCGGTAAAAATAGGGAATCAAGCTGCAAAGGATATATAAAATGGCTCTGCGTGGCTGTTACAGAGAGAAATTCCTATGGCTTGGGGTACCACAACAGATAGCTAGACTCCAGAAATCAATCTTTCCCAATATGAAATAGAAATAAACCATCTAACACTAAAGGATCGAACCTTGTACCTTATTCCGGACGGTTGTAGTAGATCCCCGTTGAGCTTTCCAATCTTCAGCTTGAATTGTTATAACACGTCCTCAACAACAAGTAAACAATACAAGCATACTATATTTCATGGTGTTAGATCTATTCTAGCATATATAATCAATAATGTAAAAGCATTTGACATATTCCAATGGAAACAATATTCATTCAAATACACATTACTGGACAGGAAAAGATATTTCTATTAATAAGAATCAGAGATTACAAGTGACAACCTCTGACGGCATGTCCGCGAATCGGAGAAACTGAATCCCCCACTTGGGCCTCCACCACCTCAATCCTCCATCACTTCGATAGCAAGCTTACTAACAAAGGGCAAGCTTGGGAAGAACACAACAGTGCTCCAAGGGACAAAGGGATGCAGACTCAAGCATAAAGTTCTGGCAACAATGGACTATAATTTTGATGCTCTCACTTTTCTCTTCCCCTTTCAATGTACCAAGGGGTTCCTTATATAGCTTTTCAAAGGGATATTGAAAGGTCGAATCCGTGTGATCTCAAGGCATATGGAAGGCTAGGAGTCATATGAGTCGGATCCAAGTCAAGGAAAACTCCAAAATGTTTTGGACTATGCACACATCCTGATGTACGCGACTATCGAGGGAATACCCACGTATGTACGCGGTTATCGGGGAAAAAACCACGTATATCAATATTCTAATGTTTTTGGGGATGATCAAGGTAACATCAAAAGATATAAAGTGGTCCAAAGGGGCTAATGAGTCTGCAGCGGGACAAGGGAAGGCCATACAATGTGTGATTCACCTAGTGTGGTGAAATCCGCTATAACAGATGCCCCCTAATGTATGAGATCAGAGGGGATACACGATGGCCGAAATACATTATAAGTCCATCCCAGGAAGGAAGTGATGAAGGTACCCAAATGGAAGACCAGCCACCCAATCAGCATAATACCATAATACAACTCTGCATATAATCTGCAAATACATCTAGCAGTCCTGGATACCTAAGAGTACAATGGCCATGAATAGGCATGATACATGATAGAACATATGTGGTCATCGCCACGTACAATATACATAGATCAGAATCTCCATGATGAAGATA
>LPNX010631870.1:47934-187186 GCA_001517045.1 Pseudotsuga menziesii
ATGTACGCGACTATCGAGGGAATACCCGCGTATGTACGCGGTTATCAGGGAAAAAGCCGCGTATATCAATATTCTAATGTTTTTGGGGATGATCAAGGTAACATCAAAAGATATAAAGTGGTCCAAAGGGGCTAATGAGTCTACATCGGGACAAGGGAAGGCCATACAATGTGTGATTCACCTAGTGTGGTGAAATCCGATATAACAGTGGCTAGACATGAGACAAGCTTGGGCTATATGGCTGATACTCAAAGTTAGGGAAGTTGGCATAAGGCTCAATGAGGTAGGTAAAGCTCATGATAATGCAATTACAACTTGACATAAGGGAGTCTTGAGGAAACAGGCTAACAAAAGATCAAGAGGAGTATGAGGCTCTTTCGAAATGTCATGGAGATACTATACAACGGACTCCCACACCCTAAAGACAAACTGTCGGCATGGGCACCAAATGCAAATAAGGAGCTAACTAGGGTACCCATGTAAGGTCAGGCTCTACCATTTTAATCATGCCACTTCTAAAACAACAAGAAGGTTCCGTGACAAGATAGAATGGGTTTGTATGTAAGGTTATAATGAAACAATCATAAGGTCATGCAAAATGCAAATAGAGGTGAAACCTAACCTATATTCCAGTTTAAACTTCATACCTGAAATCGGCACGAATGGGTCAAAACAACGGTCGAAACGACGCTCAAAACAGTCTCCTACATCATATATTAGTAAAAAATGGTCCAAAAGGGTTAGAAACGGTCCAGAACTATAGAAAAGGGGGTAAACATTTTCAAAAATTTGAAAAATTTCTATAAATAGTAAAAAATTCCAAACATTACATAACATTTGAAATTTTTACCCAATTGAGCTCAGAACTTCAAACGCGAATTCCGGGAGATCCAGTCGGTAGAATCTGACACCTTTTTTTCCAGGTAACTTCCCATGCCCTACTCTTTCATTTACATGTAAATTTTTTAATTTTCCATGGTCTAATTTGATTTCTAGGCCATCCTAAATTATGCGCCTCAGCCCATGTGAAAATCGAGGAGTTTTCTGTGTATAGGGCTGGATATATGCGGAAAAATGCCCCAAAGTCATGTACATACGCGATTGTTTAGCAAATAGTCATGTATGCGGTTGCGTTCAAGTTTTTTAAAGACATGTAATGGCCCAAACTTGAATTAAATGTGAAGGATGGTTCTAGAATGGAGGGAACATGAGCACGTGGATGTAGAAGAAGCAGTACGCACTACATTATTTGAACCCAAAATCCGACGACAGAATTCAACGTCATCCAACATTTCGCATGGATTTGTCGGACATCAATCAATCTACAGAATGCCGACAACAAAATATTTATAGCTCCGTCGATTATCCGACACTTTGGAGTTGGAATTTCGATGCTTGTAGTGGCGGTTATCTGACACTTCTGTGCTAGATAGGCGTCAGCTTTTTGACTCTTGTAGTGGCGGTTATTCGACACCTCCATGTCGAATCTTTGACGTCTATGAACCAAAACCAAGTCGGATATCTGACTCATAAGCGTCGGATATCCGACGGTAAGTATATATTTTTTTATAAAAAAAAATTAAGGTTTACATGATTTTAAATTTTATGGTCCCATACTTTCAACGGTAACTGTGTTCTCTGGAAGGAGAATATGATGATGAAGAGCATGATCAACTTGAGTTAGCTGACGATGATGATCCAACAGAAGATGTCCAAGGAATATTTGAATTAGATGATGTAGCAGACAATGCCGTTGAAGATTATTCCGATGATGACACGATGAGCATAACTAATGATGATGACGATGATGATATGGCCAATCCTTACAATGTTGACACAGATTATGATACAAATGGCACATCATCTTCATCATCATCGTCTTCCTCATGATGATGATACTCATCATCAACATCATCATCATCGTCATTCTCATGATGATGATAATCATCATCATCATCATAATCATGATCATCATCATAATCATAATCATCGTCTTCATCAGCATCATCATCGACATCGTCATCATCATCATCATCATCATCATTGTCATCGTCGACATCATCATTGTCATCATCATCATCATTGTCATCGTCTTCATCATCATCATAATCATCATCATCATCATCATCATTGTCATCGTCGACATCATCATTGTCATCGTTGGCATCAACATCATAATCATCACCATCATCATCACCATCATCATCATCAACTTCATCACCATCATCGTCATCATCATCATCATCATCACCACCTCATCACCATCATGGTCACCATCATCATCACCATCATCATCTTCATCAACATCATAATCATCACGATCATCATCGACATCATCATCATCAACTTCATCACCATCATCGTCATCAGCATCATCATCATCACCACCATCATCATCTTCATCATCATCGTCATCATCATCATAGTTGTCACGATCAACATCTTCATCATCATCGTCATCCTCATGATGATGATGATGATCATCAACAGAATCATGATCATGATCATCGTCATAGTCATAGTCATCGTCTTCATCGACATCATAATCATCATCATCATCATTGTCATCGTCTTCATCAGCATCATAATCATCACCATCATCATCATCATTGTCATCATCAACATCAACATCATAATCTTCATCGTCATCGTCATCATCATCATCATCATCATCATCATCGTCATCATCATCATCATCATCATTGTCATCCTCATGATGATGATAATCATCATCATCATCATCGTCATCACAATCATTATCATCATCATCAAGATCATCATCATCATCATTGTCATCGTCGTCATCAACATCATCATCATCATCAACAACATCATCAACATCATCATCATCATCAACAACATCGTCATCATTGTCATCATTGACATGAACATCATAATCATAATCATCATCATCAACATCATCATCATCATCATGCTCACATGCTCAAATTTTCAATCATCCTTCAAAGATATATTTTCGTTTATCCAAGATAGGGATGTGTTGTTATGTAGATGGTTCTTCCCTCATTAATGTGAAGGTTCTTTATTCAAGTTAGGATATAATAAAAATATCCTAATACTATTATGGCAATTTATATAATATAAAATAACATATAATAAAAATAAAATACATATAATATAAAATAATATATAATAAAAATAAAAAAACATATAATATATAATAATATATAATAACAAATGACAAGTGTATTTGGACATTGCCGCGACTCGTTTTGTACAGTTCAGTTCAATTTGGAGGTTTTTGTGAATTTGGGAGTAGGTCTGCTGGAGCACAGGGTTCAGAATTGGAGCTCACGGTTGATAATTGGAGGTCAGGGTTGAGAATTGGAGCTCACCGTTGATAATTGTAGCTCATGCTTGAGAATGGGAGCTGACGGTACAAATTTGGAGCACACAGTTCACGTTTTGGAGTTCCAGTTTTGGATTTGGAGCTCATGGCTCAATGGGTAAGCATCGTGACCTCCTTTTTTTGGGCATGCTATGACAATGGTTTTTGGGCATCCTGTGACAAGGGTTTTTGGGTGACAAGGGTTTTTTGTGTGCGCTATGATGTTTGATCCTTTGTGGGACAAGCTTTAATGCAGACAGACCCTTACTCATTTAGTGGGTTATTCAGGGATTCAATTTACAAGCCTTCTTACCTTACAAATGAGAAACTCGCTGTTCGGGTCATGAACTTAGAATAGGGCTTCGCGCCTCACCCCCTCTCGTATATGTGAGTCACTATTATAGTGATCATTCATTTTGTAGTGCATCTATAGATGTAATTACGCAATTTCTCTAGTTTTGCATAGACATGATTGATCAAAGAAGTACTTTGAAGAGACTGATTATCCGGACCTATCGAACGGTTAAAATAGAACTAGGAAATTGAGGCCCCTGATTACAACTAGTAAAACCCCTCTTAAGGTAAGGAAGGTCAGACTATCTTATGGGAATAATAATGGAATAAAGACTTCCACAATGAGGAGGTCTTACTTCACAAGGAGGTATTAATGCACCAGACTCGTTCATCCTCATTTTCAACCGGTAAGGTCAGATACTACAGGGAATAGAAGCCCTTAATCTTTTAGAAGGAAAGATAAATAAGGGGTAGGGGTTGAATTTCATGTTTCCAGCTCAGGCAAGTCATAAGGCAAGAAAGGAAAATAATAAATAAAGTAATAAGGGGGTGCCAATCACCCGCCCCACCACAGGGTACCCGTTCTAGCGGTGCCAATAAAGAGCAGGTCTTAAGGCAGAGAGTGTACCATATCCAGGGAACAACCTTGGATCAATAAAAAATATACCATAAGGAATAGATCCTCTCAAAGCCAGGACCTTGAAAAACACACTAGTTCAGGGCCCAAAGTCATGTTAATATCATCGTCAAACAAAAACTGTCCATGAGGACAGAGTTCAAGAACTCTGTCCACATGAACTATATCTCACAAAAGATATGATTTAGGAATAAGTCCTTAGTTTTCAAGCGTGAACTAATTATTTTCCAACTATGAATTAATTATTTGAGATCATATTAGACTCCTTAAGGATATAGAGCCATTGGACTGGCTTATAATGAGTAATGAGTTTTAAATTTAAGTTATGAAAAACAATAATGAATCCAATAGCAATTTATTATAAAAGTAAAAGTATAGTATTTGGTTAGAAGATTTTTATTACTGTATTCATAGTAATAAATTGTTTGTATTAAATCTATCAAAAGAAAGATGTGGATGGTGTCTTTAATAGTTGGGAAGATTATTTACATTTAATTGTAATTTGTTTATAAGACTAATCATTATTCCATTGAGATTTTTCCTTTCAAGGTTGTGTATGTTAAGAATAGTTACAAAATAACATACATTAACTATTCCCCTAACTTTTAGAACTAAACCCTAAATTAAATCCCTTAGTTACTTCGAAAGAAAATCATTTACAAACACGATTCTCATACTAATTTGGTAAAAATCTATCCATATAAAAGTCAATCTTTGACCTATTAGTTGAGCTAGAGAAAAATTGGAAACTTCTGCAATGTCCCCTATTAAATTCTGGCCTTTAGTGCTGCAAAATTGCGTTTCCAGAATTTTTGTAGCGTTTTCCCCTGTTTTACACTGCTGGCGCTACAAAAGTTTCACCTTCAGAACTTTTGTAGAATTTTCGTTGTTTTTACACTGTTGGCACTGCAACAGTTATGAAAACTACATTTTTTGTGCAAAAACTTGTCTGGACACTTTCAAACCTTTTCCAAGGCTCCAATACTAAAATTTAAGCATGTTATGGTCTAATTTCATCAAATTTATCTCTTGCCTCAGCAAGAAGTTTTAGATTACCTGCACTGACCTCATCTTTCAACATTTGCAACTCTTTCTTCATATTTTTGTTTTATGCTTTAAGGGATTTGTTATGCTTATATAAATTTTGAACTTGTTTATGTAATGGGAATCTTCTCCTTAGCTTCCCTCTAACATCCATCAAAGCCTTTTCATGTAGGTCTAGACTTCCATCTACTTCAAACCTATGTTTTATTTCTTCTTCTTGCAATTGAACAATCATCAACTAGGCTTCTTTTAACGGCATATTTACCTTATTCACCTCTGCATCATCACTCTATGTCTGTTAATATGGTTGTACTTCGGAGAGTTTTTTCTTCTTTGTTTGGATATATTTCTCAAGTGGAGTCTCTGATGTATCTTCTTCCACATATTTTTTCCATTTCGTTGCTAATCTAGTCCTAGGTCTCTTAACCTCCACCCTTTCTTCAAAAAAGTCCAACTTTATTCCTTTCATTTTATTTTTACTCTTTTAAAATTCAGGTCTTTCCTCTATATCTATAACAACCCTAGGTTTTTTCTCCATATGAATCGTACCCTTTCTCTACTCCTCACTCGTGTCTTTTTCTCCATCATGTTCTTTGCTTGAGTAGTTGTTTTTTCTTTTGAGCTTGGAGTACATCTCCTTGCTGAAGGAATACCTAGCACCTCAGGATCATAACCAACAAGGAAAAGAAAAATGTTATAATCCCTGCTCATTTTCCTAATCTCTTCAAGCACGACCAATTTGATTAATCCAAAATGAAATAAACTAGTGTTCTACCTTCTTAGGTTTCGGCTGCACCTATATGCCATCTTTCCTAGACTTCTGTACAAATCAAAAGGGATTTCTAAAAATGTTTTTCCAATGAAATGTAACAACAATTTGAAGTGAAATTGATACTGTGTCAAATATTCCTTGACATGTAAAAGAATTCCTTATGGCTAATAAAATTTTCTCATATTTCTCTGACAGCCAAGATTTGGGTATCCCATGAGTTCAATTTGATCCCTTGTGTTCTTCTTTAGAAAATCATCATAATTTATCAACTGAAACTTAGTGGAAGTAGCGGAAGTATGACCCCCTAATGAGATCCATAATTTACTTAGACAAATACTAATTGCATAATACATATCTATTAAAAAAAACTTTACATGAATACTAACTTTAACTCTAATTATGAAATGTGTTAGTCAAGAAACTACTAGCGCTCGTAGCAATAACAATTACAGACATGTAACAACAATAAAATAAACAATTTCAAGACTCTTGGTGAGTAATAACAACAGTTTCAACAAGTAACAACAACAATATCAACAAGTAACAACACTAGTTTTAGCAAGTAATAACAACATTTTCAGTGAGTAGCAACAACAACATAAATTACTTTAAAACTGCTAGTGAGTAACAGTAGCAACAATGATTAGTTCGAAACTAATCATTGCATTAGTTCGAAACTAATGCTTAATAAAAATATCCTAATACTATTATGGCAATTTATATAATATAAAATAACATATAATAAAAATAAAATAAAATAAAATAAAATAATAATAAAATACATATAATATATAATGATATATAATAAAAAATGACAAGTGTATTTGGACATTGTCGCGACTCGTTTCGTTTTGGACAGTTCAGTTCAATTTGGAGGTTTTTGTGAATTTGGGAGTAGGTCCAGTAGACATGGCAGCAAGAGATCAACATCTTCTCCTCACCAGAAATTACTGGTATATCGTCCTTGGACATAGTGCAGAACACGCTAGAAAATTAGACAACTGGAACCGAGAGTAGGGTTCCGGTTTCTCCGCCAGATGAAGAGCTACTAGGTGTGTTTGCAGTACAACCATTAAAACCGGCCTTAGGAGGAGGACCGTACTCATTATTCCACTCCAGCCAACCTCCGAGTTTGAATAAATAAACTATTTTGATAATTGTACCTACATCTTCTTTGATGGGGCTTCAACCAATCAAATTGGAGGTATAGGTGTTCATCTTTTGATCACCCAGGACCACTATTTTTGATTCAAATTGGTTGTTGGTCTGAGTACAAACACCATATTTGAACTACTTGCTTTATGGACTCTCCTTTATTATGCTAAATCCATGGTCCTTCCCACTCTGCACATTCATGGTGACTCCATAGCCATCATTAATTGGTTCAATAGAAGATCATAACTAACTTTACTTGCACTTGATGGTTGGTGTCAACGTATCTGTGATATGGAACCTTACTTCATCCAGCTAGAAGCTCAACATATTCTCCTCACCGAAAATTACCGGATTAGCTACTTCAGTATTAGACTTGAATTCTCAGTCTGTTGAAGGTTAGTGATGTGGATGTAGTCAAGATTCCTAGATTAGAGGTGTTACCTTTGAATGTTTGTCTAGTATTCCTGTGAAGCTGATCAATTGTATTCCTTAGGGTTGCCTTAGGGTTGAAAATTAGTATGGGAAAACAAGTTAGCGTTTCCTTAAGGTTGAAAATTAATATGGGAAAACAAGCATCATCAAGACAAGCTAAAAGAAATAAATCAGCAAATATTACAGACTGATATAAATGTATTTAACGTGCCAAGTAGCCACATCTGGAAATGTCCACTCTTCACCACCACTGGGAAATATGCCTCTGTAGTGCTGGCTTATGCACTTCAGAGTAGCACAAAGGTTAAAATATCCACTCTAAAACTAAAATCATCTACAACATCACAAAATCATTCATGGGAAAAATAAAAACCACTTAAAGGAGATATGTTCTTTGAAGGAGATAGTCCATTAAAGGAGAACCTCCAGGTTTTGTATAGACATATGTTGGCATAAATTGCGGTGTTATATGTGATGCATATGCATAACATATCGTCTCAAGCTTGACAACGTTGAAAGGCTAAAGTACAATGGCCACAAGCATACATTTAAAGCTTATGAAGCCTACCCAATTCATTTTAGAAAAAGGCAATGGAAGCAATAAGTTAGAATGGAGATTTGTATGTAACCAAAAGGGGGGAATACATTAGAATTTTTAGGGCTACCAAATTCCCACACCTATTAACCAAACTCACTCTTGACAAGATTTTTCTTTAACAAGTTTTTGGCGTACAAGTCTTTCCAAGTTTTTTTTCTTATAAGTCTTTCCACGTTTTTTTGCTGGTATTTTGCTATGCTTATGCCAAATTTTTTTTTGGCCACGGTGCAGGTAGAACCAAACAGGTATTTGTCAGACCTGTCTTCCTCCAGTGAAGGGAATTTGGGAAGGCTAGAGGAAAGTGAGACATCCAATAGGTCTACACGGGCTAGATCAACTAGATGTCAGAAGATCAGAAGAAAATTCGACAAACGCATGAATTTTTTTCTCCAAGGAGGGGGGTCATGTTCCTATGATGATGAGATAGTGGGAGACATCGACATGCCGTTAAGGTAACAACACCTAGTGAAATAATGGGTGCCTAGCGATATTTCTAAAGTAAACACTAATTTTTGTGTGAATGAGAGGATATATAGAATTGCACCGTCCTCATTGCATGGATTGGGCTTGTTTTGCATGGACGACATAAAGGTTGGATATGGTAGATGTACAAAATTAATGGAGTATGTTGGACCCTGTTACAACTACAGTGATTGGATATGCTTGGTCCAATATACACAAATTATGCATAGATATGGGTTGTCAATGAATTATATACAATTGAAAGACAAAGCTCAAAATAAAGGAGCAATAATGTACATGGACGGAAGGCCAAAAAACAACTGGTAATATTGCGGGGTTTATAAACAGTACACAACCAGGGTCTACATTAAAGCAACCCAACTGCATATTCGAGTTGTGTGAAGGAAACTATGTCTTTGTATGTGCAATTAAATCAATAGCTGTTGGCGAAGAACTGCTTTTTGATTACAATTTGAACCGTGTAGATACAAACAATGTTAGTATGGTTGTGGTACAAGAAACAATTTAACCACCCTTTTATTAATTATTTTAACGTCTATAGGAATTTTTGTTAGCATATAATTGAAATTATCTTCTTAATTTCATGTTTCCTTATGTAACTTTTAGTATCTTTTTGATGTAGGGTTCTCTCAGGGGCACCTCCATCTTCGTAGATGTTTGTTGACCCGAGTCAAGGCAGCATGTATACATCGATATTGCCAATGTAATATTAAATTTTAGGATGGACATACATATACCTTGTTATGTATTTTCATTAGTATATTAGGTTCATTTATATAATATTATCAATTTTCCATGCAGAGTGTTGATCAGGGAAGCCAACCGGCTATTGATCAGCCGACTACAACATCAGGGCAACAACCAAACTTGAATGTAATTCTCCATTTCAAATACTTTAAAATCGTAAACATGTCTATCATGACGCATTATGTTTATTTTTTTATGTATTCTTTCATTTTTATGGTTGTGTTCATGATGGTAATGTTGTCTACCTTTTTTGTAGATTGACCGGGGAAACTCCCCAGCTGTTGATCAAATGACTGGAGACTCGAGGCAACCATTTAACCTAAATGTAATTCCACATTCTAAATACTTAAAAAATGTACACATATAAAACATGTAGCATAGTGTTTATTTTTGTTTTTGTTCTGTATTTGTTAGCTTATACATATTGCGTTCATTGTGATAATGTTCTCTACTTTTTTTGCAGGTGGCTGATCGAGGTAAATCCCCATATGTTGATCAGACCACGCCCTTGGCTAGATGTCAGGTAATCCTAGATGTAATCCCTAATATAATTATTTGCGCACACTATATTTTCAAATACTAAGCAATTTTTTATATATTTCAATTACAGACAGGGGATTCCGTTTATGAAACAACGTCTCAAAACTCTTTACAGAATGAGGTCTCTCGGTTGATGAGAGATAGTGAAATTAGAGATTCTGCAGACCCATTGAGGGTGCTACAAAGGACAAGGGAAAAAAAATAATGAGGAACTGGTTCATCTGACATTGGCAGTTCCACTAACAGAAGGGCTCGAACAAAGGCTTCAATTGTTCTTACAGCAATGTAAACAACTGGACGTAAGTTATCGAATAAAAATGTAAATTCATTTATAAAAACTTTATAATATTTGATTTTATATGCTGTTGAACTTATAATACAATGGGTTTAATTTACAACGTGCTATGGAGATTATCAGTGGTGGTCAAGGAAATGTTGGTCCCAGTGACCAAACCACTCCACGTACACCACATACTGCTCCCATATTGTCCACTGAACAATCAACAATACGCTCTACGACACCACCGAGGGCAATGGAGGGTGAAGCCGATGGTGCCCCACCCACAACAAATGCTGTAGAAGAAGGGGTGGATGCAAGGCTAGATAGAGATGTGGAAGCATTTCCTGTATCTTCTCATGTGACTAGCATTGGTTCAATAAAGTGTACATTTTTGTTGAATGAAGAACTGGTTCCAATAAAGATAGAGAGGATTCCAGGTCATTATAGATTGTTCAATTTATTTTTTATAATTTGTGTCTAATATACCGATAATATTTTCTAATGTTCACTAATGATGGCAATAATGTTTTGCAGGAAATGATATATTTTATAAACACATGACTGATTTGGCCTTGGACATCTTCGGGCCCACCATCTACACAATGTGGAACAAGCAGCCAAAAGCTTTAAAGGATGATCTGACTAATCGCTTGGTTAGTCTGTTTGAAAAAAATACCTTTGATACATCGAAGGTACTACAGAAGGCTGGAAAACATCTAAAGATTGTCCGAGACCAATATAGGGTTCACCTAGAAAAGAACCCTAGGTATGAGCGCCCTCCAATGATTCCATCTATGGAGTGAAAATCCCTGGTGGAAGGTGGAAAAGAGAATGGCCTGAGAAAATCAGGAAATATACCACCAGGTGGAACAGGGAGGTATGAAATTCATTCCAAAATGTAGTGGTAAGCCTTATTATTACTAGTTTTTATATCAATTTTGGTACATAGACTAATGTATTTAAAAACTTAATTAGGCTCTTGGACACATCTAAGGCCACAAAGGCAAGAATTGAAAAAAATGGCCAACACAAGCTTGGGGTTGGTGGTTACTCCAACTTGGTGGCCCAATATGTAAGTATCGCAAAACCCGAATCCATATCCAAATATCATACATATTATTATTTTTGTTTTGTTTTGACAAAAGGCTTTTAAAATTAATGACATCATGCAAATATGAAGGCCGACCGGTTCAAAGAATTGCCCAGTGTGGATTACATGAAGCTTGGCTTCGAACATGGCTTTGATGCCGTTGTTGAACACCGGAGAAGCTTGTCTGTGAATACTGCACGATCTTCTACTGATCCATCTAGTGCCCAGGTATGTGAAAACTATATAGTTTAATGATAATTTATTAATGCTCATGCAATTTGTTCTTTATAAATAAACTAACGTAAATTATTTATTCCTTTTTGTGCAAAAAAGTAACGATCCCGTTCATGTCGAGGATGAAGTACATGACCAACCAAACTAAGATCATGCTTCTCATCCTGGTAATGAATTTATTAATGTGCTACTATTTTTTATAGACCATTGCAGATGATGAACATTAATTCTAATTCTACACAATTCAACTACAGAGCATGTAGCTACAGATCATAACACAGAACAGGTTGGGCCAGTATGAGATAATGTTGAACATGTTGATGTGCACATGGCAGGTAAAAACACACATTCGTAATGTTTTTTTAATGAATTACTTGTATTTATCAAAATATAAATATATTAATGAAATTTTTTGACATTATTGTAGAAATTCATCGCCCCTCGCCTGAAGTTCAACCTTCTGAGCAGACTAGTAGGGATACCGATGATCAGATTCCCGAAGATGTGACTCTAACTAAATATTTAAAGAGAAGAAAAGTAAAAAGGAAGTGACTAAACAAATTTTCAGTAATTCTTATTTATAAAAAAAAATTAATGTTTTTTCCTCAATTTTATGAATGAATGCTTTACTGAATTGTTTACTGATATTTTTTTTCTGCCATTGACTAAATTAATGTTTTAATCAATGAGTTAATGAATGGTTTTTTCAGCTCTTGAATGATTGAATGGTTTGATGAATGTTATAAAGAATGATTTAATGAAAACATTTTTCAACTATTGAGTGAAATAATTTGCATTGTAGATGCATTGTTATTTGCATTGTGAAATAGTGAAATAAATTGTTATTTGCAAGTATAGGCATTGGGTTTGGGGAGTTGAGAGTGATGTGAGGGGGGGGGGAGGGGCCATAAGAGCTTCCACCTTCACGTGGTTGGTCCTGTTTAGTAGAGAATATTAAATTATTCTCAAAACAGAGAGGAGATCAATGAATGGTAAGGAATAATACATTAAAAAACATCTATTTCTATATTTTTACTGTGTAATTTTCACTATTGCTATTTGACTCCTCCATTGGAACTTGTTACAGATAGCGTTGAGAAACATTTCCATAGTTAAGAGGCAAGAAATGGAGTTTTGATTAGATCGATGGCCTTATATACATAGTATTTTTGGTTATCCATGTTTTATCAGGTGATATATTCTTACTAATTATAATTTTTTGCTTACATAATTTATGTTAGATCATTATATTTTAGATTCCTTGATTAGGTTAAGCAATTGAGTGTCATTTAATGTTGCTTGAGGATTTTAAATAACTCGGTTACTTGAATTGAATTAGTAAATGATAGATGTTATATAACATGTTTATATAAATGGTTGGGCATGATAGCTTCAGAGATAGATTGTTTGAATACTTGGTCAATTGTAGCAGGATGCATTTATTTTCGCAACACACTCATGTCTTCATTTTATGTTTTCAAGAAGCTTTTGAACAAATAATGGCCTGTTTCTACATCATAAGTCCACATTCAATGTTTTCAAGATGCTTTTGAACAAAGAATGGCTTGTCTCTACATCATAAGTCCACATTCAATAGCCTTTGCAGCAAGAGTTCTTATATACCGAAAAACCAACATTCATTCTTTACTTGTTTATGGATTTTGCAATCCTGCAGATGCAAGATGTGGACAATGGTACACTGTTAAAGTGGACTCTTCAAAGGTTACCTTGGAAAATAGGGCAGATATTCTTCAACGAGCTGAAGTTCGTGTGTGTGCTTTTGATATAGAGACAACCAATCTTTTTTTCAAGTTCCCTGATGCTGAATATGACATGATAATGATGATTTCACACATGGTGGATGGGCAAGGCTATCTTATTAAAAATCGAGAGGTAAAAACACTTGGCAATTCTTTTATGCCCATTGGTCAGCATATCCTTTGTTTTGGGATTTCTTTTAGCTATGTTTTGGGATCTTTATTGTTTGCAGATTGATGTTGCATTGATTGTTATGAACATCATTACTCTTCTTTAGTTTTCCAATTCCTTTTCGTTTGTTTCCTGAGTGTGTAGGGGTGGGGCATTGAAGATTTGGAGTACACTCCAAAACCAGAATTTGAAGGAAATTTCAAAGTAGCAAATGTGCCAAATGAGGTATATCTGCCATTTACTGTTTACCCTAAGACTATAATTCTGAAAACAAGTATTGATCCCCTGGAAGTTTGCTATGTTTTCCAGACAAAGGTTCTTAGGAGGTGGTTCAATCACATGCAAGAATTTAAGCCTGGGATTTATGTCACGTATAATGGAGATTTCTTTGATTGACCTTTCTTCGAACAACAGGCTAAGCACCATGGAATGAAAATGAGTGATGTATGTTAACTTTTTTTTATCTAATATACTGGCATCTTATGCTTGCTGACTCTTGCTGGATTTTCGCTCAATTCTATGTTTAATTGGAAAAGGAGTTTATTATTTAGTGTATTACAATGAATGTGTTGATCCACAGAGTGGACATCTCAGGGCCCCAATGTATATCGTGTTCTTGAATCCTTTAGAAGTTTTTCTCTGCCTCTTAAAATTCCTGCATTGTTTTTCAACCAAGGATAGGTTTTTTACCATCATTATAAATTTTTACCCCTCTATTATCTAGCCACTTCATTTAGCAAGAACAATCTGTGCTTACCTTGGTTGTTCAGAATTTGCAAGCGTGAAGTTAAATATCTACTGTACATTATTAATAATGATTTAAGGGAACATACTCTGTTGTTTCTTTGTCTCTTTGCTATATGAAGTGGTTATGTATTTGTAGGATTCAATCTTATTCTATATCCCTTCCTTGAGCAAAGCTAGACTATTATAAAAGTATTGAATGCCTCTTGGTCAGCAAGTTTATTTCTGTTATTTTTTTATTATCTTAGTTGTTTCCTTTGGTCCCCTCTGTTTAGAGACTCTATAGGTTAAGTATCCTCCATCATCACTTATTAATATTGGGGATGTAAAGCACTCTTTGCATGAGAGCTCTTTCTTATACAGGGAGAAACTTATGCAGATACTTATACAATTATCACAATGCATATGAAGGATAAACACAATTCTTTAGACCCATTTCATCTTAATCATGTTATAAAAAGCCACCCTTTAGAACTTTAGTCAACTCAAAATGGAGGTTAGGGACACAGACAGTGTATGGGGACTGCTTCATTCCACTTTCCAACTAACAGTCTCACCCAGAGAAGCACTGCATTGTCCTCAACTAGGAAAACTTAATTGCAAGCAACCTTTCTCTGACTCTCTTGAAAGCAAAGTCACATAGGACATTTCTAAGTGGGTAAGTTGGAACATGCGGGCATGGGATTACGTGACCTTTGTATATGTGGTTCACACTACCGTGAAGTTGTGTTGTAATCACCTACCCTTAGCACATGTAATGTCTCTAGTTAAGGGACATTCTCTTAAAGTGTTCATGGATTGGTTAGATTGGACTTTGTATTGTTAAGTGGTCCACTTGTAGACTTAGTACAGGGTTTGTTTGTAATTACTCTCTTCCTTATTCCATAAATAGAAAGGAGGGTGCTTCTCTTGAAGATATTGGGTTTTCTATTTTGCGAAAAGTAAAGTAGTTGTGATAACTATATGTGCAAGGATGAAATATATACTTGACATAGAATCCTCTAGTTTGCTACCAGGCTTCCTTCAATGGTCAAATTCTAGGCTGGAACCATGTGGCCGTAAGTGAAATATTTGGATTTTTTTTTAAATCCATCAATAGGCATCACTTTTTCGACGTTCTTTTGACACTCCGGTCAACCCCTCCGACGACCGTGCCATGACTCCAACGCTTCCTCCCGTCGGACGACCGACGGTTAAAGTGTCGGACTGCGTCGGAAGGCCGAATATTCTAGTGTCAGAGTGCATCAGATTACCGACACTGTCTGAATTAAAACCGATGACAATGCCATTTCTTAGACACTTTTGTTCGTCGAACGACCGACGCTTCAAGGGTCGGAGGACATCGAAGTTTCAACGGTTTATGCAATTTTGGTTGGCACTTCGGAAGGAATAAAGGTCGAATATGTGACACAATGGTCTATTGGATCTTCGACCCTTATTAGTCGACTGTCGAAGATCCGACGTTACGCCACCGATGACAAAAAAAAAGTGTATGTGTCGAAAATGAGACAGAGAAGTGTCGAATTTCAAACATGCAAGGCGTCGGATTTTGGGTTGAATATCTGTTGTGACAGGGTGATCTAATGGCACAACAGGCTCTTCATGCATGTGGGCTCTACAATTTTTGGTGTCTTGGTGGCTTAAGGGCCAAACCAAGACTGCTACATATGCTAGTAGACCACTGGGAGCTTGAATCAGAGTATTTCCAGATCGACACAATGTCCCTCACCATAGAAGTGGAGGACATATACTTCATTATTGGATTGTCTCGACGGGGGGAAGTGGTGAACCTAAGTTCTCGCGGGCCTGGAGGTGGCCTCACCATAGATGAGTACATAACAGTGTATTGTTATCTGAACACGGAGAAGGTCGGGAGTCAGATCCCAACTAACTCCATATAGGTGCTAGGCCTAAAGGCCATACTACTAACACTGGGCAGGATAGCAGGGATAGCCTCACTCCACCAGGCCTCGCGACCCCTAATGTTATATGCAGTGGAGTGCATGAGACCCACGGTTTATGACTGGAGCACTGCACTATTGAGCAACATGAAACACCATCTCAGCAAGTGCAAGATGGGCAGAGTACGAAACTTTGGTTTCAGCAGCATACTGAGCACATTTTTCTTTGAGTGTGTTCTGGGATTGAGCCCTAGAGTTGACATTCCTCTTCACGGGGTTTGAGATCCGGCTCAACGACATTGGGAAGATGCGATGCACAGACTGGGTGGAGGTAGGGTGTCCAACCCCTATCCAGCTGATTTCTTTCCAAGGTGGCAACGACAGATAGTTTCCATCGATGAATACCCCTATGCGGGGATAGATTTTCGGGGAGATCCTGACATGCCACTACCACCAGGATCAACATATGGTGACATTGGTAACGAATCCCAACCCTCTTTTTAAGTTTTGTGAATTATTTAATTTTTTTTGTGTTTTTTGATATATGGAATCAAAAGACATGTTTTTGCGTGACAACACATAGTGACATCCTGTCATATGTATGCAGATGTAGGACCACTATGGCATGAAGGATTCCCTCATCATAGATGAAGGGGAAGAGGATATGACATTATGGGTGTGGATGCGGAGCGGATACTCCAAAGAATTCACACCAACTTCGTGCGGCTGACACATAGGGTACCCATGGCGTAGGTTGAGGACCTGCCTGAGGCCATGCACCGTTAGGTGGTGGGTGTGTCACGAGCATGGGTGCGGTTGTTTCGACAGCTAGCTAGGGCCGTGGTGACATTCCACGATAAGAGCCCCCCTCCTCCTCCCCAGGCTTAGATACCTGGGAGTGATGCATTTTGTACTATTGTGTATTTATATTTTGGTGGCTCAGAAGCCCCATTTTTGTATTATGACACTATGTATTATCACATTTTGGATGTTTAATGAAAAACTTTTATGATGATCGGTTTATTTATTTACATGTGTAAAAATGTATGTTTGTGATGAGCTTATTGTCTATGAAACAAATGCCAATCTAACACATAGTTAGCATATGAGTCAGCAACTTGATTATAAATTCTAGGAACATGTATGTATGTTATGTTGTCAAATTGTCGTTCTAACAATCTCACACATAAGAATCTTCGTAATAATGTTGGATCCCTAACATGATACAAGCCATTAAGCTGTGACACTACTAAATCCGAATCAAGACGTACATCAAGAGATAGAATACCATGTGAAATGGAATCCCGTAGAAGCTCGATAATGACACTATATTCAACAACATTGTTTGAAGAGGGCCGTAAACATACGCCTCCTGAAGACAATACCTGTCCCGTAGGAGTATAAATCACCCAAACAGCAGAGGCTGAGTGTTGAGTGTGGCGGCTAGCACCATCCGTGAATCCTATATAGATGGAAGACTCCATTGACATATGCCATAAGAAACGAAAGCTAATCAACAAACCCGATCATCATAAGGAAAACCTAACTATGCAAAATACTGTACAATAATATAAAATAGTCAGCCCTGGCTGAGAATCATGCATAGTACTTTTTAAGATAGAGCCCATTTCTAGGCTGCACCAAGGCTGTCCCTTCGTAATCTACTAACTCATATGCACCCTTCTCTAACACACGTTTAACAACGTAAGGACCATGCCGCATGGGGTTAAATTTTCCTGCCCCCAAGGGTTCTTTAGCTTGATCCCACAAAAGGACCAAATATCCTTCACTAAACTTCCTTGGACGGACAGATTTATCATATTGGACCTTAACGCGACGCTTATTCACTTCTAGATCCACTAAAGCATCTTAGCGCTGCTCATTAAGCTGCTCTAAATGGACCAAATGTTCCTCCAATGGGGAAGTGTCTGGTAAGAGCTCTATGGCTAGCTTCAAAGAAGGGATTTTGCACTTAACTGGAAATATAGACTCCACTCCATGTACAAGCTGATATGGAGAAAAATCTGTGGCAGTCTTAACCGTGGTCCTATAAGCCCACAAGGCAGGATATAACATGATATGCCAATTGCTCTTGCTTTGTGCGATGGTTCGTTGGAGAATGGAATTGAGTGATTTGTTCACTGCTTCAACCTGTCCATTTGCTTGAGGGTAATAAGAAGAAGAATGCTCCTGCTTATACCCTAACTTTGAAGCCAACTCTTCCATCATTCGATTCTGAAAGTGCCTACCATGGTCAGTGACAAGCTCTTTCAGAATACCGAACCGAGTAATGATCTGGTTGAATACGAAATGTGTGGTTGTCTCACCGTTGGATTTGATCGTGGGCATAGCCTTAGTCCATTTCGTGAAATAGTCAACAGCCACGATAATATGATGATGCTTCCCAGCTGAAGTTGGGTTGCAATCCATGAAAGCAAGCCCCCACTTAGTGAAGGGACCGGCGGTGATAATTGGATGTAACAAGGCAGGATGTGAGCGCATATTGCGTGCAAACACCTGGCAAGGGTGGCACTTCTTGACCGCATTAACACAATCTTTAAATATCAACGGCCAGAAATAACCCGCTCTCAATATTTTTTGGGTTGTAGAAAGCCCAGATAAATGACCACCACATGCCCCTCCATGGAAATCATTCAACACAAGCTCAGCCTCCTCATGAGTTAAACAACGACACAAAATGGAATCTACCCCACGGCGGTATAATGTGTTATCCACTATGAGGTAATTATTGGATACATGACGTAACCGTCATCGTTCATCTCGTGAAAGGTGAGTAGGGACCTTCAATGTTTGTAAATATATGATAATATCCCCATACCATGGATCCAAAGTTGAGATCAAGAAAATGTGCTCATCGACAAACGTATCTTCACAAACTTCCTCCTCCTCCTCCTCGCTTGGGAAATCAGATATAAGCTCCGCAAAAATCAACGATTTCTTTAATTTTGCTGAAACAAACTCAAGATCAAATTCTTACAAGATGACAATCCACTTATTATACTTTCCCCCTATCATCCTTCTAGTGAGGAGGAACTGAAATTGATTGACATGGGCTACCATCAAGGTTTGGCGAAGGAGAATATAGTGTCTCAATATTTGAACCGCATAAATGGTAGCTAAGGCAAGCTTCTCCACATGGGAATAACAGATCTCCGCATCTATAAGGTTTTGAATCAAATAATATATGACATGCTCTTGGAGCTCCTCATCTTCCTGAACCAAAACCATACCAATAGTCTCCATGGACGCGACCACATAAAGTAAAAAGTCATGGCTATAGTCGGGTGGACTAATCACCGGGGCCGATGATAAGGCTCGCTTAAGCACATCAAAGGACTCCTGGGATCGCTCATCCCAGAAAAAGGTAGTGTCCTTGTTCAAAAGACGCATAAATCCTCTAGTCAAATTGGCAAAGTTAATGACGAATCTCCGTAAGAAGTTTGCCATTCCTTGCAAACATTGAAGATGTCTAATGTTTTTCGAGGGAGACAATTGAAGTATTGCCTCAACCTTTAAAGGGTCGACTCTTATACCCTCTTTGGAGACAATGAACCCTAATAAGCGACCAGACTTCACAAAAAAGATGCATTTATGATGATTTAACCTGACCAAGTAATGGCGGCACCTTTCGAACACTGATCTCAAATGGCTGGAATGACGCATCCTCTGACGAGAATGAGCAGCAAGGCCATCCAAAAAGACTTCAATAATTGATTTGAGATCATGGAAGATCAAGGTCATAGCTCGCTGAAAAGTGGCTCCGACGTTCTTAAGGCCGAAAGGCATCTTTTGATATGCAAAGGTACCCCAAGGACAAATAAAGGCAGTCTTATGTTGGTCCTCAGGTTTGATTTGTATCTGATTGTATTCGGAAAATCCGTCCATAAAGGAAAATACCTCGCTTCCTGCACACTCATCCAAAATTTGATCAATAAATGGTGTGGGAAAATTATCCTTAGGATAGGCACGATTCAAGTCATGGAAATCAGTGCATATACGGATCATTCCTTGCTTCTTATCAACCGGAACGGGATTTGAAACCCACTCCGTCAAGGGAACAGGATAGATAAAACCGGCATTCAATAGTTTTTCTATCTCAGCCTTAATCACGGGTGCTTTCCTAGGATTCACCGCACGCAAGCGTTGTCGAACATGCTTAGCATTGGGATAAGTTTTAATCTCATGCTCAACAATGCGAGGGTCGATACCTGGAATTTCCTCATATGACCAAGCAAATACATCACAAAATTCTTTGAACAACTCAGTATACTCTTGAATCTCAACATGGGAGATTCTACCCCAATATAGACATTCTCAATCTTGCCAGGATTGCGAGAGATATTGATAGGAATGGTAGGAGATATATTCTCCATGTTTCCATCAGCCATCGGACCAAGAGAGCTTAATGGAACCATGGGACTACCAATTCTCTCACTAAGAATCTCCCTAAAGTCTTTACACTCCAAATGCTCAAGCTTGGGAAGGAAGTAAGATCTATGATGCAACTCTTCCCAAGGTGGCTTAAACCTAGACATAGCCTCAATAATAGCTTCATCTGATGGAAAAACACTATCAAGGTAGTCATGTGTGTGAGAAGACTCAACTGCCCATGCAAGTAGCACATATGGGTCCTCCTCCTCTATCCGCGAAGAGGAAGGACTAGGCTCTGCAACACATTCATGATTAGCTTGATATGCTATCATAGTTGCAGGCAATGGCACGTCTGTTCCGATGGGCTCACTTGAAGGACTCAGTGTAGGAAGAATCCAAGGATATTCTATATGAGTGGTGCAAAAAGACACCGAACGCAATGAATATGAAGCCTCACCAGAAGTAGACCCGATCATAAGAACCAGTGCAGGACAACTAAATGATCCCATAAGGGATGGGTACATGCCAACACCCACACTCCTAGTTGCCGACTGAGAGTGCATGACAATCGGGACAGAAGCTCCTGAAGATGCGGTAACACACGGATTTTTGAATGACATTTTATCAATCGTAATTATCTTCCCATTAAATGTAAAGCATACAACTAGAAATAGAGAAGAAGCTACGACTTGCATAATGTACATCCAATTCCTACCCAGTAATAGATTGTAGTCAAGGGGCGCATCAACCACCTCGACCTCAATCGCGATGGTTTTCTCTCCCAAATGGACCTTAAGAGAAGGAAGAATGCTATGCGGCCAAAACGATCTATCATCAAACCCAGTCAACATGGTAGCGGATTTAGACAACTCGAGGGAACCCAAACCCTTCCAACATGCCAAAGACATCACGAAAGCAACAGGGCCTTTGTCAATCACAGTGCGCTTGACGGTCTTGTTAAGACATTCTACATGAATCAAGAGAGACACATAGTAAGGCAAGCGAGGCTGTAGTCACATAGTTTCAAATTTGATGATAGAGGAAGAATTATCATCATTAACACGAAGAGCAGAAAGCAAATCCTTCCTTTGCGAAGGACAACTCTGAAGTACTTCAAGTGCAGACATCGCACAAGGAGTGTGGCCCAAATCCTTGACAACATAATAGTTCTGGGCGGCTTGGGCATTAGGATTATGCCCCGAATGCTTAAGGACTCCCTTAGCAACTTTAGGTTTATCCATAGGGTTTTCAATACACAAAGGACTCTCGGGTGGTGCAGGTTCCTTTCCAAGGTCAGGTTGTGATGAACCATAGTCCTTCGCACGAGTCACAACCTTAGTAGCACGCACCATATTGATGCAACCATGACCATTACTAGCTTCCAGTGGATCTTGATCTCCACTATACTGATCTTGATCTCCACTAGCATAGCTGGGCCCTGCACTATGAACCTCGAGGCTTCTTCTATCCGAGGGCACAAGTGAGTGAGGTGGTCCTCCTTACACAACTTGCAAGGAAACTTAACCTTACGTTTAGGCTGCTTGTCCCCCCCATCATTTTGGGCATTCTTGTCATTAGAATTGGCATTTTCATTCCTATTCCCACCCTTACGATTGTTTTTACCCTTCTTCTTATTCCTTCTGGGTTGTTGGTTACCCTTATGGTCCGACAATTGCACCGAAAGCACACTCGTCGTTTGGGTGGGTTGAGATGAAGACGTGGCTTGTCCTGAGGCAGATGGGTTGATAAACAATTGAATCACCTGTTTCACAACCGAATCCATAGGTTTGGTACTCGTACAACCAACAATTCCATCGGCATGAGGTCCAGGTTTGATCTTAGGGTCGAAACTAGAATGTGGCGTGTTAGGGATGATCTCATATAACAAACCGGATTGAGCATAAATCAAATCCAATTTCTGTGCCCTAAAAATGGCTTGTTCCTCGTTTTGAACTCTGTACGTAGAAACATCCTTCACTATATAAGGTAATAACGACTTAAGGAACCATTCAAGGAGAAACTCCAACGGTATGAAGGCTTTAATCAATCTCTTATATCTATGCCACTCTTGGATATGGTCCGAGATATGCGTGGCTTTATCCTGCCGAAATGTTGACAAGAGTTCCGTACCAACATCATAATGCATTGGTAGCTGGAAGTGGTTGAGAAAAGTCATATCTAGGTCATCGAACAAAGTGAATGCCCCCCTAGGTAACTCTATGTACCATTTCGCTGCAGGCCCTATAAGGGTGTGTTGAAATAGCCTTAAACGGATTGAATCTTCATGTAAGGAATTAGAAGAGCACCAAAGGTGAAATGTAGTAACATGTTCACTAGGATATTCTCCTGGTTTTCCCTCAAATTTGGGGATGTCCGAGGGAAGCTTCGTAGGGACAGCTAGCCAAGCCGGGTCATAAGATACCGAATCGTTTGTTAGTCTCGACACATCAAGCAAATTTAACATTGTGAGGAAAGGGAGCCTAGGTTGAACAGGTCTATGGGACGCTCCCTAATAATTTTGGTTCACATAGGACTGATTACCGTAACCACCATGGCCATGGCCATAGTATCCTCCTCCCATTTGACTCATGTAGGGTGGCATGGAAGCACCATAATGTGGTGTACCTTGACTGTTTGGGGCTACAAAGCCATAATTCGGGGAGTAAGCGGGTTGTTGATACCCGTACCAATAAGGTGAATAACTCTATGCATACTATGGTCCATAATATGGTCCATACGAAGCTCCATGAGATGTCCCATGAGAAAATCCATAAGCAGGAATAGACGTTCCGGAAGTAGGAACATGACCTCCAGAAGTAGGAATACGACCTCCCGAGACAACATGAGGTACTTGACTCTGAGACGTGACTACGCGAGTAGCAGTAGTACGCACATGACTCATAGTGACATTCCGGCCCGAAGGACCATGTGAATGATGGGGAGGAATAGCATTCGAAGAACTAGGAATAGAGGACGAAGGGACATGTGAAACTATGTAAGTGGTATTCCCTACCGTCACTCATCTTGGTTTTGGTATCTGAATAGGACTACTAACACCAGGTCTAGGATGAACGTGAGATGTAGCCTCCACCCCTGGGATGGAGGGTGCAATGTGACTCGTCCTCCCAAATCTCTCTGCATGGAAAGGTATGGGAATGCCCCCAGGCATAGTGCTAGGATCAAATTTTGACTCGGCATGGAATGCTGGATCATGTGCAAGGATGCCAGACATGCCATAACTAACATAACTAGTGCTCGCAGGTTCATGATGAGTCTCATTGCTTGACATCCAATACCGACGACCTGTGTATGAGGGATCATACCTAGAGTGAGTAGGTATATAATGTGAAGGATCAAACCCTGAATGTGTAGGTATATCAGGTGAAGGGTCATATACAGGCATAGGGTCCTCTTCCCCAACATCTTGAGGTGGAGAATACAACTCAGGAATTTCATCTTCATGACCTCCCATCATGTGTGAATCAATGTGAGTAGTAGTCCGCCTGGACTGTCTATTTCTCTCTCCCAAAGGAGGAGGAGATGTAGAAGGCAAAAGTCCTACTAAATGACGATAATAGTGGGGTGTCGCACCCGAATCCACAATGACTCAAAAAATGAAAAAGACTCTCTAATTACGCAAACCCTAAGCAAGCTAGCATGCACAGAGCATACACCAATACAATCTAAAGCCAATCATAAGCAAACAAGGGTAGGATATGTGAGCTCCTAAATGAAGCAGGTATGTCTCACCTAGGAGAGGCTTGAGACTCCCATACAAAGCAAGCAAATATTCATAACCAATTATTGTGGCCCTTAGCTTCAACGCATATAGCGATTGTGCTCTCCGATGCCAACCTAGTCGGAACACTTGCATAATAACCCCTACAAAGTACCCCCTTGATAACCTAGGTAAGGAAACTAAGGTCACCTCAACATAATCAATGCGCAGGCGGACAGTCGCAGGTGGTATTGACCGTATGGGTAGGGTAGCAAAGCCCAAAACTCTCGAAAGAGCCCCCAGATACGAATACAATCCTGGAAATATCTTTGGTGCTACTCAGTTATGACTAGGGGTCATCCCAATCAATAAACGCTCACACTGCCTTGTGCTTAACTCCCTTGTAAGAGGAGGATGCTGAGAAACATTAATTATACCAAGGAATTTCACAATCTCACCTGGATAGACACATACATGTTGTTGTTTAGTGGTCTTAGAGAATTTACTCACAATGAACTATTCCAAGACCCTAAAACCTAATCTTGTTGGTGTACCCTATCAAAGAAAATAGTGTAATCCATTTTAATTAAGCGTTGATTTTATTTGGCTTTATTACTCAAAATAGGTAGATGACTGTGCAACCAATGGTGTTATGATGCAACATGAAGTAAAATGCACACCTAACAATCAATGCAAATGCATTGTGTCGAATGAAAAACAGGGCATGCTACTACGTGAAGTGAAATTTTTTCTTCAAATGACAAATGCAATCATTCCTATATGAAATCATGACTAATACTTCTCTAAGCAAATCTAGTGCAAGTACCATGCAAAGTGCAATGCATAATGATACAAAGAAGCAAATATTTTTGGATTTTTTGAATAAAAATGGGATAACAAGGCAAAAGAATGATTCTACCAACCCCAGACTCTACAAGCACAATCAAATAGCACTCATGCAAAGTACTAAGTAAAAGAACTCTAATGCACTAATCCCAAAACAAAAAATTGAAAATGCAATGACAAAAACATTCTTAAAAAAAAATTCACCCTAAAAAGGGTGTCTCTGGTCAGAAACAGAGGTGTACACAGACTCTAGCGGTATCAAAGGAGACTCAACAATCATCAAAATTCACCCAGCAATAATCAATCTTCCTCTAAAAGGAAAAACCCAAGGCATATGCGACTGTTCTTAGTATACCCGCGTATGTACATGGCTATAGCAGTTAAAACCGCATGTACATGCGACTGTGAGTTAAAAACTCACGTATAGGAAGAAAAATGTATAAAAATGAAGGAAAACAGATAAGATGAGACAAAATTCACACCAATCAGACACTACCAGGAAAACATGCCCCCAGAACCGACTCAAAAACAGAGAAATTAAAGCAATTCAAGAACATTGAATGCCGATAAAACCCCCAAAGGACAATTACTAGGAACTCCCAAGCGGAGTCGCCAATTCTGTTACGGAGAGAAATTCCTATGGCTTGGGGTACCACAACAGACAACTTGAATTCAGAAATCAATCCTTTCCTATATGCCAAAGAAACCAAATATCTAACACTAAAGGATCTTGATTCGTACCTTATTCCGGACGGTTGATGTAGATCCCCGTTGAGCTTTCCAACTCCAGCTTGAATTGATAAATTGCTTCCTCAACATTTAATAAACAAGCCAAGCATGCTACATCTAATCGTGTTATACCTACTCTAGCATATATAATCAATAACATATAAGCATTCGAAATCATCCATGGATCAAATATTCATTCAAATACACATTATTGGACAGGAAAAGATATTTCTATTAATATAAAACCGATATTACAATAGAGACAACCTTTGTCGGCACGTTTGCGAATCGGAGAAACTAAGTCCCCCACTTGGGCCTCCACCACTTCAATCCTCCATCTCTCGATAGCAAGCTCACAAGCAAAAGGCAAGCTTGGGAAGAACACAAAAGTGCTCCAAGGGACAAAGGGATGCAGACTCAAGTATAAGCTCCGGCAACAATGGGCTATAGTTTTCTCTCTCAATTCCTCACGCCTTCAATGTATCCAAAGGGTTCCTTATATAGCTCTTCAATGGGGTAATGAAGGGTCGAATCCAAGCGATCTCAAGGCATATGGAAGGTCAGGAGACAAGTGAGTCAGATCCACATCAAGGAAAACTCCAAAAGAATTTGGCCTTTTGCACACATCCCGATGTACACGGTTTTAGGGGTCAAACCCGCGTATATACATGAGAAAGGGTTTAAAAGTCATGTATGGTAATTTTTGCATGTTTTTAGGGATGATCTTGGAAACATCAAATGTAAAAAATTGGTCCATGGGGTTTAAGGAGTCTGCAGAGGGACAGGGAAGGCCATAAAAATGTGATTCACCATGTGTGGTAAAATCAGCTATAACAGTTTTACTAGCCCCAATGGGAATTATAAAGCAGAATGATAGTCTTCCAGGAAATTTTTTTACTGCGGGGTGGTAATGCCAATGGGAAAAAATATCATTTGATTAATTGGAGGCAAGAGGTGGAACCTTTAACAAAGGAGGGTTAGCAATCCATGATATTAACACACTAAACAAAGCTCTAGGAGCCAAAATTAGTTTTAACATTGCAATAGGATATTAACCTCAGTACGTAGTAGAACCTTTGATCAAGAATTTCAAAATGTTAAGTGTGCAACAATATGGAGTTTATGCAAATACTTAGTTAGTATAATAAAAAATCAATCCTCTTGTTTACTAGGGAATGGGTGTAGTACAAGGATTTGGGATGACATAATTTTAGGGAGAAGTGAATTAATAGCTAACAATGACTTAAGTAACTTATAGATCTAGATGAAGGAAAATCCAGTTAAATTTTTAGCAAAGGGGAGATGGTTAAAATGGGCAACCTTCAAGTTTGAGGGATATTTAGATCAACAATGGAAAATTTTGAAAATATCCCTAAGTGGATTAACGCCCACTAAACACTAAACTAGAGATACAACAATATGGGGTCCAAAATGGTGCAATTGTATAGTTAAGGAAGGATATCTATAACATAATATAGACAGTAGTGTGTTTTCCAGTAATGCAATTTGGAACATAATATGGAGGAGTGATGCAATTACAAAAACAAGTATTTTCATTTGGGTTCTTTGTTATTACAAAAATCTAACTTTTGATAATATTCATTGAAGAGGTCTGTAGGGACTTTCTTAGTGTCCTCTTAGTAAGAAAGTTGAAGAAATTGTGCTTCTTTTGTTCTTAGAATGCGACTTTTCCCTTGAAGTTTGGAGAATCAACTTTGAAGGAGTTTGAAAGAATCTTATTCCTCCTAGAAATTGGAGAGAAACTTTTGATGTATGGAATAAAAATTTGTAAACAAACACTTGCTAAAGCAAGTATGGAAAGCTTTTCCATAATTCTTGACATGGAAAATTTGGCTTTCTATAAATTCCCTTATTTTCAAAAACCAAAATAATTCGACAAGGCATGTAGCAATGAAGGCTTGGGATTTGTTGCAGGAAACTATGAGAATCCATTACAGGACTAGTCAAAGTAGCGATAATTTGGATTTAGAAGCAAGATTATGGATACCGATCCTTTTAGACAAATACGGGCACAAAAATTCAAATCCATGAAAGTTGGTGGAATGGAAAAAAACTAAAACTATTATTTTTTGTTCTTTGATGGCATTGCCAAAAATAATCCAGGGGTGGCAATTGTGGAGGGGGGAAAGGGGGTGATACTAGCCCTAGAGTAAAGTAGAAGCAATACTTTGTGAGGATTAATTAATCCTCCTCTTTCCAATATATTATATGTGGTCATCTTTCCTAACTTAGGAAGACATTATTATTGTGCTAGAGTGTGGGGGACACACATAGAGGTTATCTCCCACTTACTGCTTGTGCATGCATGAGTTTATGTGCATCTGAGGCCAATCCCTACATTATAGGATCTCACTCTGAGTGCCACCAACAAACTCCATCAGTTGGTTGTGGTAGGTAAGTAGTTATGCAACGTTAACCTCCAGTTATAATCATTTAGATCACTTTCAGTTAGCCTAGCACTAGTTTTGCATGCATGCCGGGAGAGTGGTGCCATTTTCCCACCCACCTTATCAATTAAATTATTGTAAACTGATTTAGACATCTAGAGTTAAGCTAGTGAGATCCAACAATAATTTAGACACATTGATCTAGCTAATCAGTAAGTTAGAACTGATAGATTCAAATCCTATATTTAGCATTCAAACTCTATTTATTGTATAATCATTGTATTATTGATTAATGAATGCAGATTACTATTGTGATTATCTGAGCAATTCTTGTCTGATTTATCTGAAATTTGTGGCATGGATTTCTTGTTCAGTGTACATTCTCTTTGATTATTCCACTGCATAATTCCTTTCCTACAACTTTCATATTTGCATGTAGATCAACGGGTTCACATATTTAACATGGTATTAGAGCCTTGTTCAGGATAAAAACAACTCTTGTCCAATCTCCATTGTGCAACAAAAGTAGTTGAGTTTCCACATAAATCCTGCAATCTTTTCCTTGCTAACTCTAGATTCACCCAGAGAAGTCTCTGCAGGTGTGATGGACTCTGAGAAAGTGCACATGTCGAGGTGGAAAGTTTTATACTGACATAATATGATTGTGAATTGAATTGGTTTTGTAGTGTTATTTGCAGGTATCTACGTAGCTTCTTGAGGAATTGACTGATCAACATACAAATTGATGGATAATTCTTCATCTCTCGTACCTCAAATCCTTACACCCTTCAATTACTTTGATTGGAGGGCAGACAAGCAGATATCCTTGCGCAAGCTAGGCTTGTTTAGGATGACAATGGGAAAATAAACTGAGCCCCAATAGTATGTTGAAAATAGAAAGTTTTTGAATTGACTTGATGAATCCTTCGGCTTCATGTGCACTCACATTTCTCAGGATCTTTTGTTCCATCTTGAGGGACTAAGGAATCTGAAGGAATATTGGGAAAATATTCAATCTTTGTTTGGAAAACAAGATGAGCTTCAAGGGCATATTTTGGAGAATGATCTCATTGCACTACATCCCTATAATTTCGAAACTATTCAACAATTCTTTACAAAGTACAAATAATTAGTACTACAATGCAAACAATGCAGGATATAGAGAAAATATGAGCAACTGGTTCTATCAGTACTGAGCAATCTTGGCTCAGAGTTCTCAGTCTTTGTCTCTACATTCCATTCCAGAAGAGTTTCCATTCAAAATTGGAAGAGGCCTTCTCTAGATGCTTTTGTTGAGTCCTTGATACAAGAGCAAGACAAATTGAATCGAATGGGAGTGCTTTGAACCTCAAAGAATATAAAACTCTTAGCTAGGGACTCTAGCAATGCACAAGAAAAAGGAAATCCAATTGGGAAGGAGACCAAAAACACTAATTCGAATCGAAAGGAGAATCAACAATGTTCTTGTGGAGCCTCAAGTTCCAAGAAAAAGAAGAAATTCAAGAAGACTAAGTGTCCATACTGTATGAGAGGATTTCATCCAGAGAGTCAGTGCATGAAGAAGACCATTGACCAGTTGAAAAAACTCCTTGAACAGAACATTATTGCCCTTCCACAAGGTGTAGAGATGTTTTAAGCTGGAGAGAATACTGAAGAGTATGAGAGGGGCCATGCTTTGAAAGCAGGCTTCACTCAGTTGAAGGCTTACTTGATAGATTCTGGAGCATCCAACCACATGGTTACCTCCAAATAATCCTTCACTACTCTGGATATCTTAGGAGGACCTAACATTCATACAGGGGATAATTCATAGATCCTAGGTGTTGGGAGAGATTCTATTAAAATACAACATGGAGAGTTCAAGAATGTACTCTATGTGCCCTCTCTAGAAGTAAATTTGTTATATGTTTATCGGATGACACATATTGGCTCGCAAAATCAAGTTGTATTTGGTCCCGACTCAGTGGATATCTCAGGTATATCAACTAGGAAGATTATAGCGAAGGGTGTTGCAAACCATGCCTCCAAGGCATATGAATTCTCACACTTTATGCCATACTTAGCTCTAATACAATCTTAGCAACCATTTGAAAGGGAAGGTTAAAACTCTCTTTCATCTCCATTTGCAGATAATGATATGTTGTATAATATTTCAGTTTCAGAAGATGTGGAACAACATCAACATGATATTGATATTGATATTTTACCTCAAGATGATCTAGATCTAGATCCAGCTGCTATTACAAATCAAAATCCTAAATGAGCTGAAAAGATCATTGCAGTAGCTGGGAATGTTTCCAAGGATCCATATGATAGAAGAAGAACAAGGTCCCAGTATCAGAATGAACATGTTGCACTCTCTCACACATCTTTGCTGCCTATAGAGTGGCACAACAAACTTCTAGAGAGATGCTACTTGATGATGAAGATTGATCCACAATTCGGCCCACTGATGAACAAAATGGATCATTCCATTCCTCCTCAAGAAAGAAGAGACAAAAGCAACATTCTGCAGAATGGAAGAAGATGGAAAAGTTCACATGCATAGTCCCAGGATGCTGATGCATGAAAGAACCATGATTCGGCATGGCTGGTCCATAGAGTTGCAAATTGCAGCAATTTTTTTACAAGTTTTTGCTCAAAGAGAATATTTTTCTCTTAAGTATAGAAGCTTTTTTCTTGATTCCTGCTTAGTTTGAGGGGGGGTTTTCCCATGAGGTTTTCCCTATTTTCCTTATTTTTATTAAGTAGTATTTTAATTCATTTAGATTGTATGGGTGAATTTTTGCCTAGTTTCCAGGGCCCAAGTTGTCCAAAGTTAGGATTAAGGGGGAGGGGGTGTTAGGATTAATTAATCCTCCTTTATCTAATATAGTCTATTTGGTAATATTTCCTAACTTAGGAAGACATTATTACTGTACTAGAGTGTGGGGGACACACACAGAGGTTATATGCCACTTACTACATGTGCATGCTTGATATTATGTGCCTCTGAGACCAATCCCTACATTATAGGAGCCCACTTTGAGTGCCACCAACAGCTTCCATCAATTGGTTGTGGTAGGTAAGCAATTATGCTAAGTTAACCTCCAGTTACAATCACTTAGATCACTTTCAATTAGCCTAGTGCTAGTTTTGCATGCATGCCAGGAGAGTGGTGAGTTTTCCCCACCTACCTCATTAGTTAACTGATTGTAGACTGATTTAGACATCTAGAGTTAAACTAGTGAGCTCCAACAATGATTTAGACACACTGAGTTAGCTAGTCAGTCAATTAGAACTAATATATTTGAATCCTATCTTTAGCATTCAAATTCTATATATTGTATAATCATTGCATTATTGATTAATGAATGAAGATTAATGTTGTGATTATCTGATCAATTCTTTTCTGATTTATCTTAAATTTGTGGCATGAATTTCCTATTCAGTGTACATTCTTTTTGATTATTCCACTGCATAACTCCTTTCCTAAAACTTTCATATTTTCTTGTAGATCAATGGTTCACAAATTTAACATTCTTCTCATGGGGATTGGGACATATATCTAATAATATGGCGGAAGGCTTGGCTCTATGGTAAGGTTTATCTCAAATCATTAAATGTATTATAAGGTTCTTAATTATAGTGGGAGATTCGGGTTACAAGATCTCCCCAAAAAATCCTTAAACTCTCGAGATGGGATAGAATTTTTGTAGCAATGCTTCTTGATAGGTATCTGTGTGTGCTCCTGACATGAATGCAAAAAAAATGTGAAAATTCCTGTAAAAGTAATTTCAAACACTATTTTAGGGAGGATTATTGGGGAATTTTTGTGTGGAGTGAGAAGAAATTCGGGGTGAGCTAGGGTTGAAGTCGGGGCCTGCAAACACCTCGACAGGATTCATGGCAGCTGTGAAAGCTAGGGGCCTTGGCCCTAAGGGAAGCGAAGGAGGTAATGGGGATCTGGACAGTGTAAAAGATGGGATTGGGAGGAGATTGGGGCAAGGGGGTTTCCCTCCGTGGGCCCAATCGATCCCAGCAATCCAGATTCGTTCGGAGGTGATCTGGGAGAAAATTGAACTATGGAAGGAAAAATACCTAATAGGAAAATTTGTGGGGGTTTGGCCAAAGGAGAAATATCTGGTTCAATGGATCCAGAGCACATGGAAGCCAAAAGGACACTATGACCTTCAGTTAGGAGAAAAAGGGTTCTTCACCATAATATTCTTTAACCAAGAAGATAGAGACAAAATCCTGGAAGGGGGCCCTTATTTTTTCTTCTCAGCGGGCTTATATTTTAGACCCTGGAAGGAACGCTTTAATCCGAAGACGAAGGATATGACAATAGCCACGGTATGGATAAGACTGGTGGGCCTCCCAGGGGAATAATGGGACATGGGAATATTAAGGGATATTGGAAATTCAATCGATGAATTTGTGAAGGCTGCGGAACAAACGAGACTTCAGAGATACACATCATTTGCCCGCATATGTGTCTACATGGATCTGTCAAAGGACCTTCCGGAGGCTGTGAGCCTGAATTGGGACGACGAGGAATGGACCCAATAGATCGACTATGAACAAATTTCTTTTTGATGTAGGATCTGCCATGAGTATGGTCACTTTGGGATGAACTGTCCTAAGGGGTCCCAGGAGAAGGAAGATTCAGATCGGGAAGGAGAGAAACAAGACAATGAGGGTTTCACACAAGTGAAAAGTAGAAGACGAGGAAAAGGTAGTGGCAGACAGAAAGGATGAAAAGAAACAATGGAAAAGTCTATAACGAGTGCTAACCCATTCCAGATCCTGGAAGAAGAGGGAGAAGGTGGAACAAAGGGAGAGGAAGAAAGGCAGAATGAGACTTAGGTACTTGAGACAAAGGAAGATGCGGATGAAAACAAAGAAGTTGGCATGCCAGATATCATGGAGGATGATGAAGCTGAGGATATGGAGGTAGGAGATATGGATTTGGATGCATTGGAAAAAGAATACGAGAAGGCAGACAAAGGATATGTCTCCTATGAACAGATCAAACTTTTGCAGAAAGCCATCATTAGTTCAAAAGTGAATCAGGAAATGGGGATTAGTGTGGAGCCTCAGAAAGGGAGCAAAAGAAAATCTCAGAAGGAAGAGAAGAAAAGAGGGTGAAAAACGAATAAGCAGCGGATTGCAGAGATTGGGGTTAAGCTCATTGAATCAGGTCAATACCCAACGATCCGGGAAGCCTTCTCTAAAGTAAGTAAATTTATCCAATGAAGATAATATCTTGGAATATTAGGGGGTGCAATCACCTGAGAAAGATCAAGACCCTCGCTAGGAAAATTAAATAGGAAAAAAAAGACATGCTTTTCTTACAAGAAACAAAATGCAGCTATGATACTCTATTACAAATAGGACAATGAATTTGGAAGGGCAGTGAAGTTATGGAAACAGACACAGAAGGTATGGGAGGGGGGTTTGCCATTCTTTGGCAACCTAGGATGGTGGAGATTTTGGAATGGAGGGCCAACCACTTCTCACTGATTGCAGGGATTAAGATCTTAGGATCAGATATCATAGGAATGGTGGTCAATACTTATGGAACAAGTGCATTTACCCAGAAGCAAGCCTTTATCCACCACCTGAGGTGGTTGAATAACTAGGCATAGGAGGGAAGATGGATTGTAGGAGGGGACTTCAACCTAATTTCATCTCTTAGGGAAAAGAAATGGGGGAGAAGAGTATTGGACAAGTACCAAGAGGAATTCAGGGAGATTTTAACTCACTTTCCTTAGTGGACATGGAGACAGGTGACGGTTGGTTCACATGGGACAATAAGAGGGGTGGAGATCACCTTGTTGCATCCTGATTAGACAGGTTTCTGGTGACAGATAATATTGCTAGGGGTTTAGGGGATATTTGGGAAAATATGATCCCTGCTACTAGCTCCAACCACTAGCCAGTATGCCTCAACTAGGAAGTGAGGAACTCATTCCTCCCCAAACCCTTTCGCTTTGAGAAATTTTGGTTGGAACACAAGGAATTTAAAGGAATGGTGGAACAATGGTGGAAGGAGATGGACAACCCTGGGGGGACACAAGTGTACAACTTTCAGTAGAAACTCAAGGATTTAAAATCTAAGATCTTTACTTGGAACAAGGAGGACTTTGGGAACATATTCACAGACAAGAAGAGGCTCATCTAGGACATTGACCTTCTCCAACAAAAAGGGATGGACACTAGATGGGACATGGAGATGAGGGAAAAGGAGAAGGACCTCCTTTCTTAGCTGGAATCTAGGGAACGACAAGAAGAGATATATTGGAAACAAAATTCCCAGGTCAAATGGCTTCAGGAGGGGGAGAAAAACAAAAAATTCTTCCATAACTCAGTGGTCAACAATCGGATGGGCACAAAGATCCACAGAGTCAAAAGATCTGATGGGACCCAGGTGGAAACCAGAGAAGAAGTTGGGGAGGAACTAGTTAATCACTTTAAGGAAATCACGACTGAAGACAACGAGGCTAGGGACCAGGATATTGCACGGATCTTGGCTCTTATCCCCAGAATAGTTTCCAGGAAAGATAATGAAAACCTTAGTAAGCCTATAACCATGCAGGAGGTGGAGGAAGCAATAAGCCAAATGGCCCAAGGGAAGGCCCCTGGTCCGGATGGTTTTACGAACAACTTCTTCCACTTCTTCTGGGAGATGATTAAAGAGGAAGTTTGGGCCATACTGGAGGAATCTAGAAGCAAATGAGGAGTGCTTAAATCCTTCAATGCAACTTTTTTAGCTCTAATTCCAAAGGGAGAAGGGGCGGATTCTATAGGTAAGTTTAGACCCATTGCCCTCTGCAATGTGATTTATAAGATAATAACCAAATTTATTGAGAATAGATTGAAGCCCCTTCTCCCTGTCTTGATAAGCCTGGATAAATTGGGCTTCGTAGAAGGTAGACAGATATTGGATGGCATCATTGTGGTCCATGAGACTATACACTCTCTGAAATTCACTAAACGACCTGGAATGCTCATTAAACTAGACATCGCAAAATCCTATGACAAACTTAGTTGGCAATATTTGGAGGAAATTCTAAGGGCATATGGCTTTAGCTCAGAATGGGTAGAATGGGTGATGGCCCTGGTTACTTCACATTTCTACTCCATTCTGTTGAACGGCTCCTTGAATGGGCTCTTCTCACCCATTAGGGGGATTATATAGGGAGACTCGCTCTCCCCTTTCCTCTTGATTTTGGCAGCAGAGGGACTGAGCAAGCTCATCCAGACCCAGGTGGAAAGTGGTAGAATCAGGGGTCTATCATTGCATGAAGGCATGGAAAGAAAAACTCACTAGCAATTCATGGACGAGCACAGCTTTTGGGAAGTCAAAGTAGGGAATTATGCCAAATTTCGGGATAACTCATGGAAACAACTTCCCAAGATATCTATCGATCCTTGCTGGCAACACATATGAACCAGAGGAATAGAGGAAGGTAAAATAAAGGTCAACCAATACTAAGAGGAAGCCATATAGGCGGACCAACGTTCATGGGTGATCTCGATCAAAAGAGAAGATTGGATTTCAGAAGAAGACATTAGATCCTTTACAAGTGAGCTCCAAGACCGATTCTTTTGCTAAAAAATGGGGATGCCATTCTTCGATGGGGATATTCTCAAAAAGGGTATTTTAGCATAAAAGAAGCCTACAATATCAGAATTAGGAATCGAGTGGAGGAGGATGAAATTTGGGAAAAAATATGGTCGACCAACCCTTTGCCAAAAGTGGCCACATTTTGTTGGTTGGTAGTTAAACGAAGGATATTAACGGGAGAAAACCTGAGGCGAAGAGGCATTCAAGGCCCTTCTCATTGTGTTCTGTGCACATACCAGGAAGAGAGCATGAGGCACCTTCTGGACACATGCCCCTTTGCTGCGGATCTTTGGGATAGGGGAGCGCAAATGTTTCGAAAGAGAAATAGATACAGAGGGGACCCAAGTCAAACCTTAAGGGACTGACAACCTAAATTTTTTAAAAATAACATCCTGCATACCTTATGGCAATATTTTCCAGGAAGTGTCATGTGGGTCGTCTGGAAGGAGCACAATGGACGAATCTTTCATGACAGACATCAATCTTTGGAGAAGGTGTGGAAGATGTTAACAATGAACATGTTGGAAACAATCCGCAACATACAATGGACGACGAAAGATAAAGAATTTTCAGGACCATAACAGAGAGTCACGGAAGACTGGAGGCTAAGAAAGGGTACTCTGGATGGTCTACGCCAAAGGGTTAAGAATTACATAGTCTCAAGCCCAAACTCGTGTTCCCCTCTGCCTCGCCTGGTGTTTAAGTTAAATTTCGATGGCGCAACAAGGGAAAATCTAGATGAGGCAGGATTTGGAGGGGTTTGCAAAAATTTGGACGACAAAATCTTGCAAATCTTTTACGATTCGATAGGTTTAGAGACAAATAATTTAGTGGAATTGGAAGGAATGCTTCAAGGAATCAAGGTGGTGATCAGGAACGGTTGGATCCTGGCTGTGGTGGAAGGAGACTCAAGCGTTCTGGTTCAGATGGCCAAACATATCAGTAATGGCAAATCGATGGACAAGGTCTCATCGAGCTGGCGCTTGACCAACAGTTTGGAAACACTCCGCATCCTCGTCATGGCTCACACTGCAATCTCCATTCAACTCGTCAGAAGGGATGCGAACAAGGTGGCAGAAAAGTTAGAGAATATTGGAGTGAGTGGGAATGGGGCCCACAGGATGGGACGGTTGGAGGACTTTGAGGTCGAGCCATGGGTGCCAAGATGCTGACAGTTGGTTGTTCATGATGTCAGTGCAGGAGGACAGGTGACAGAGGCTGGGAGGAATGATCATGACGGGGACAGGGGGCATCATGAACCCCACACAGATCCCTCTCTTTGACACGCATTTTCATGCATTCCGAGATCATGGTAATCTGGGGCGGTCCTCCCGGCATTAACCCAAGGTACGGGGAAGGACATGCGAGGAGAGACGGGACAGATCTCTTGCAGGTGGGAGATATAGGAATGTCGAAGGATATGGTGGTGCAAATCGTGCCGAGTACGAGGAAGGGTGCTTATAGAATATGGAAGATCGACATACAGGACAGAGCCATTAACATCACAACAAAGCTCATGCCTATTAATAACAAGACGGCCATTCGGCTCTTCATCTACTATTTGTGGGATAAAGAGGTTGGATTGGAAAGATTTAGCGGTGGCACGAATTTGCAGAGAAATACAGTGAGGAGTGGAAATATAGAGTGGAGGATGGCTCCATTGCAGGGGTGTTCTGGAAAAATGGGAGGGAGCAGCGCACAGGCCAAAAGGCAGGACAAGGAGAAAAGTGTGGTCTGGCGTAGCAAGGCGGTGGAAACTCAGGATCAACTACAGGCCCATGTGGCGGCGAAGTTTTTTAAGGAACGCATTACGCTAATGGCTTGCCAAGCTACGAAAGGGATGGAGAAAATGCTATGGGAGCAAGTTAGGTTGATGCCCATTGAAATGATGCAGGAGGAATTCGATGGGTGGCTTTCTGACCTAGGGTTGATAGATGGCAGAGCCTTAGCCCATGATCGGATCGTAACGATTTACTGGGCTATAATGAATTTAGTCACTCACTTGGCCCTAAACATCGAAGCTAAGATAGAGGAGATGATGGAAAATAAAGAAGGAGATGGAGAGCCAGTCAAATCCTGGAAGGAGCATAATGAAGAGATTCAGGCCATTAACAAAAAGATTGACTCCCTCAGCTCAGATTGCCGACTAATGCACTGTAAAGTGGATCAGATTGCCACTCACCTGGGTATCGCCCGGTATCATTCTAATATGGATCAACAAATGGTTTGGGGTTCCAATTGGTGTGTGGGTGGTCAAAGAAATGTCAATTCAGATGCGGCACCCCCATTGTGTGAAGATTCTTTGGCTCAGAAGGGGGAGTGTCCTTTGCATGACTCTTACTCTGGGATTGGGAGGTAAGTTGTGCCGTAGCTCTCTGTCTGGGTTTTCCTTATGCTTATCACCTCTGTCAATAAGTTTTGGTGTTTTTTGTCTTTAATCTTGCTAGTTTATTCGGTTGTAATGATGTATGTTTTTCTAGGATTGAGCTCTGCACAGTTGGAGCTCTCCCTCTTTCGGGGAAGGTTGGGTACAGGGTTGACCGAATGTAATAGGGGTATGGCTAGGGAATGGGCTGAATGTCAGATGCCCAATTTTTGTATCTCCATGTAATGTCGCTTTTCTGAAGTAATATAGCTTTTATTTACAAAAAAAGAACTATAGTGGGAGATTCAATGCTCATAGTCAAGTATATTGTTTCGAAGTAGGCTCCAAGGGATGGGCCTTTACAGAACATAATATGGATTATTTGGCTATAGTTACACCCTAATCATAGCTTGTTTCTATAGTTCCTTCGAGTTGATAAAAAAATGATCCCCCTCATGCCTGCCACCCTTGTGTTTGTATCTATTTTTTTTACTAGGGGAATCAACAACTCGGGACGAGGCTGGTACTCGCGTGACATGGGGTCCAGGGATCCAATCTCACTACCACTATACACCTAGGTGCATCCAAAGAGCTCGAACCATGGTGCATGGGTCAATTTGGGGGGGATTTTAAAACAAGGCCTTCCATTTACAACCATTTCAACTTTACCACTTACTCTGCCCCCCCACGAGCATGTTTGGATCTATTTCTTAATATTGTGTGATTGTGTCAATTAATCTTATTATATTTTTCATTATTCTTAGTTGCAAGTCTAATTTATACCAAGTGTAGTCTCGTGATGGTATTCAAAGTGTCCATAGTATGTTTCCATTAGAATTTTTATTACTACAAACAAATATATATTAGCAAGAGGAGATTTTAAAGTTATAGAAAACTATTCTAATATGTCAAGGAGATTTTAAAGTTATAGAAAACTATTCTAATATGTCAAAGATGATGCATTTGATTATTTATTATAACATGCATTTCCACACACAACATGCCCTATAGAGGAGGATGTAGAGGATCCTTAACAAACACATATACCACATACATCACATATATCGCATATCAATCACCCAACATTTATGAACATTAACGATTAATGATAACTTTTTAGAATAAGATAATAAAAAAATAATAAACCTTTTTAATAGGGAGATTGATAGAAAAACGGTTCTTCATTAATATCTTCCTTGAAATTAAAAATAATTATCCATTGAGACTTCAATAGATTCTAGATTGGTTGAATGAGGTCGACATTTGGAACCCACAATCAGGTTCATCATTAAGGCATGAAGTTTTTGAATTTGAGAAAGTTACCATTAATAATAAATAATGATGATTACATAAAGAATAAAATTATCAAAAAAGTCACAAGAAGGTTGACACTATTAAAAACAAGAATAGGCGAAAAAAATGAGACACGAAGGGATACAAAGAAATCAAAAACCTTTCATTTTTAAAGATGCCGGGCATAATCTTCAGGTTTGTTCATATGGTGAACTTTACTGGTTTGAGGAACAAACGAAAATGCATAACTGTCTTTTTGACAGCCAAAATCTCTTTGTGGCTTGACGGATAGTTTAGCTCTGCGGCTTTAAACGATCCTGATCCGTATCCACAGATATTTTCTCTGCCATGGATAGCTTCTAGCAATACACCCCCCCAAGTATGAGATGAGGCGTTAGTTTCGATGATAAAACTTCCATTTCCAGTGGGCAGGGAGAGAGAGGGCAGTTCTAAAGCTTTATGCTTAATATGCTGAACTGCTTCAGACATAGCGGCTGACCATTTAGGTGGATGCTTCTTCAATCGTTGCTGCAATATGTAGATGTCAACGGCTTGACCTTTGTAAAAAGGCCGGATGCAATTCAGAGATCCGAGGAATCTCTGCAGCTGCGTCTTATCAATTATTTCATTAGGAAATTTACTGAAACAAGTTAATAGATGATTTTGCAAAACAAATTCACCTTTCTTGATCTTGAAACCAAGAAACTCGATTTTAGTTTTTCCGATTTCCATTTTGGGCTTGGATAAGACTAACCCATGTTTAAAGACCAATTCATAAAACTGCTGAAGATGTTTCTGGTGATCCTGTAAGGTCTTTGAACATATGAGAATGTCATCAATAAAAACTAATATCCAACTGAATTTTCTAAATATATCCTCCATCCTTTTCTGGAATTCAGAGGGAGCATTATTGATGCCGAAAGGCAGCACTGTCCACTGGTATTGGCCATGAGGGACTACGAATGCTGTCTTGAACCGATCCCTAGGGATGATACCAATTTGATAAAAGCTTGACTTCAAGTCAAACTTGCTAAAGATCATGCAACCTGCAATTCTCTGTAACAGGCTGGCTTTATCTGGCAGAGGGTACCTGACTTTCTGTAGAGCAACATTTAGTGGCTTAAAATTCACTACAAGTATAGGCTTACCTCTCTTCTGCTCTGAGTGTTTTTTTACCACAAAGCTCGACATGCCCACAGACTCTTTGATGGTTCAATTAAGCCTTTCTTTAACAGTTCCTTTATTTCCGCATCGCAGAACTATTTCTCTGAAGGTGACATTAAAGCTGCAGAAGCCTTCATTGGCTTAATTCTTTGAAGTGGGTCAAATGGGAGAGAGACAAAGTATTTCTCCCTAGTCGAGAAAGAATTTGGACTATCAGAGCAACAATATTTTTCAAGTTTCTCAGAGATGTCATTCAATGCCTTTGCTCCATGCAGTTCTGAGAAAAATTTGCTTCTGTCCATTTTCATGAGCTGGGCTCGGTTAGGAGGATATACAAGGTTGGGCTCAGCTATTGGACATCTTGGGATAGACTTAAAGACAATGGGTAGAGTAACAGGCTTACCATGCAGGGTAAAAGTGAATTTTCTTTTATGATGATCAACCAGGTAAGGGCTTACTCTATGAAGGAATTCGGCGCCTAACACACAGTCTTCACTTAAGCCATCCATTATATATACAGTTAGGTTATCTGGTTTGCCGTCAAAGTTTACAGGGAAAAACTTGGATTTTGCTTGCAAGGGGACAAGAGTTCCATTAATGGAGGTTCCTCCATATGTAGTCTTTTCCCAGTAGTAAGAGGGTAATGCAGGGCCTCTAGCTAGGTTTACTTGCAACCAGAATCTATCATACAATTTAAAGAATAAGGCTTGTATTCATAGGGATGAAACTGTACAGGAATATATATCTTAGGACCAGAGAGTAAAGATAGGCTAGGAGGAGGTCCGGGTGAATCTTCTCTTATACTAACTTCTCTGGAGTCCATTATGCTTAAAGCACCCTCATAATGTTTGCTCAGATCTTCATCTGAGGACTGATCTAACTCCATTTGGAGGACTTTGACTGCACTCTTTAGGTCTTCTATTTCGGTACACAGAAGTCTTAGCTGCTGCTGCTTTTCTTTGATTAGTAGCCTGAGCTTGGATTCTCTATCAATTCGGAATTTTTGTCTTTCCAAATGTCCAGAAGGATAGTCTTGATATAATTCTGCTGGACTATATGAAAGAGATGTTGCGTATTCTATCTTCTATTTACCTTTTGTTTGCTCAAGCTGTCTGAGCAACTACTTCTTGTCTTCTCTGAGATTTTCTCTCTTTTGGTATTCATATGGCTCAATAATAGAACCGTCATGCTAATTTCATAGCATATCTCAAAGCAGATATGGAGATTGCTGACCAAAATGACCAATGGTTTAAATTTAAACTCCATTTTGAAGGTGGCCACTATAAGCCTCTGGACCACACAGTGTTTACCAGGAAGAAGTTCATCCGCCGCAGTCTTGAAGGGAGACATATTGAATCTCATGTCTCTATAAGAGAGATCCCTCTCAACTATAAAAGAGAATCAAAGTTCCAAGGAGAATTTATATGCGAGCCTAATCTGATCTTTCAAGGTTTCGATGTTGAACGTTGTTTCAGTCCCTATTTATATCCGCCTCGGAGTCCGCCAGATGACGGCCAAGATTATGATGATTCAGATAATGATGACATCAGAGAATACATGCAAGGACGCGACCCCTATGAATAATGTGAAAGCAGTGGTGGGCCTGTCCTTTTGAAGGCTGAGTCGGCCAGTTTTGTCCGACATTGTTTCCGACGTGGGCCGGATTAATGCTCCACATTGTAATAGTTAGGAATAATTCTGTAGTGGGCCAGTATGCTCCACCTTGTAATAAGTATGTCAGAGTCAGTCTGTCACTATTGAATATTCCAGGTCCCCGTAATGCCTCTGGCCAGTTAAGGGACGAGATAACGACACTGGTAGTCCCCACCTGTCGCCCCGGATGATTCGGTTTTGACCTATTAATGTCTTTCTAGGTTACCGGATCTATCGACTAACTTGTTACTGTCGGTTTTGCTCACTGGCCAACCGGTTGAGATTTTTATAAATAAAGGCCTCCGGCCTTATTCATAGCATAGCAAGTCTTTGAATCGAGAAAGTAGTCCGCTCTGCAAGTCTCTAGTCTGCAAGTTGAGTCTGAGTATTGAGCAAGTAGTCCGCTCTGCTCTTAAGTCTTGAGTCTGTATAGGCCGAGGAGTATGCTCTGAGTCTTGGCCTTTGAGCTATAAGAACTCATCAGAAACTCTGTGTGTTGAGTCTGTAATCAAAGCAAAGTATGCTCTGCAGGTTGGCACATCGCTATAACACTGCAACAGAAAAGCTCTGAAGTTTTAGCTATAAGTCTGTAACAAAGCGTATGCTCTATGTCTTGGCCTCCGTGCTATAAGAACACATCAAAAGCTTTTCTTAGGTTGTTTGAGTATACAGTGACGACCTTCGCAGTCTGAAGGCGATTTGTGAGTCTGTAACTCTCTCCTGTAATGTATCTCTCCGAAGTAATAGTAATCATCTTTGTGTGTATTCTGTTGATCGCGGTGTTGAGTAAGTTGATTGGAAAAGAATTAAGGGATATAATTTCGGTATCAAGTAATTGAAGAAGATATGTTTTGACTGACGAACGATCGCTGGCAAAAGTGGTATCATAGCCAACATCAGTAATTTCAGCTTAATATATCTTGTAAGTCTCTTTTGCTTAACACTTCAGTAGTATTGTTCATTGCTGCATTCACATCTAGTAAAGTAGCGTCCACCGTAGGCAAGCGGAAATGGTTTGCTGAGTAATTGAGGAATATCCTTAAGGTTTTAAGAGGTCAGTTTCAGGGTAATAGCCGTTTGTGATTGAGGCACCGTAAATCCCGCAGTTTTGACCTAGAGTGTGTAGAAACCTTAATTAAATGGATCCCTCAATGGATATAGCTGCTCACACCTTGCTAGATTGCCAACAAGACAATAATGGTGAAGTATCTCTTTTTGAGAGATGATCATCCTTTGCTAAATGTTCTACATCTTCTGATTCCTCTTCAATAATTAATATTGATAATTCAAACCCTTCTTCTGAATGGGAACTTCCAACTATTCTGCCCCGTGATGTTTATAAACTATCTTATTGGGAGTATCTTACCTGTACACAGATTAAAGTCTCGTCAGTAGATATATCTTTCACTGACTCGGAAGAGCCAGTTCATATAAATTTGTTAGAAAAGAAACAAATAGACTGGGCTAAGCGACAAGGTTATAAATATGCTCACCTTGAGCTATTAAGCTTGGCTTAGGTCCTCTTTTCTGTCCTTATCTACCTGTATCCTCTCTCTGTGTAGCTATAGATACCCATCATACTCAATTTGCAGATGCTGTCATTGGTGGCTTTACAGCCCCTCTCCACGATGGTCTGGCTTTCGGCACCATCTTTCCAAAATATAGTGTAAGTCTTTCTGATCCTCACATTTATGATCTGCTCAAAGCTTACATTCTCCCGCAGGGATTCTCAATGATGACTAGTTCAAAGATAATCCAGCTTAAGAGTTTAGTCATTGTTAGGTTTGGTAACAATCCCATCCCTCCACTCAGATCTCATGTGCATCAGAGTTCACACTTGCTCAGCGTGGTGGAACGCGACAAGTCTAAACAAGCACAGCTAGTTACCTTTGACTAGACTGGTATCAAATTTCCCCAAAGCTGGGAAATCAGATATAACGAGCTGAGAAATATGGAAGCTACAAAAAATGCCTTAACCTCTAGACCTCTAAGCTTCAACAGATAGACAAGCTCCTTCCGATATATTGAACCTGAATCCACTCCTACCCCTGCAACCTCTCTTCTTCGTAGTTCTTCTGTTTCAAGTATTCCAAATAATCACAAAAGAAACATACAAGGAAATCCTCTTCTCAATCAATCAGAGACTATCTCTTTCACAGGCCTACATGAGAATGAACATAGAGGACAACACCAAAATTGTCCCGCCTGTAGAAAGACCCTCCAGAGAATAGAACACCAACAAAAGAGACCAAGTCTAGGAATGTTCTCCACATCTCTCCCCAGACAAGGCAGTGCCTTAGAAGCAACAATTCAAGGACAAAAATCCTATCAACTAGGAAGGAATTTACCTGATATTCCATTTAGGTAGTATTCCTCTGATGGGAGCAGTAAGAAATAATTCTTGCCTCATAAATCTATAGGTATTGATGAGTCCACTTCTGATGAAGTTAAACTCTCCAACTGGGGTAATTTGCAGCATAAGCTCACTGCCCATAATTTAGATGATATGGCTTTAGATCTGTTACAGATCAAAGGCAGTATCCTTGAAGAGAAAGAAAAGGTCTCACTCCTCGAAATAAAGATGGATCTTCTCAACCATCTTTTATCAGACTCTGAGGAGATTAAGATTGTTGTAGCTAAAGTAGCAGCAAAAATAGAATTGCGACTGGAGGCAATAGAAGGACTTATAAAGCAAATGACAGATATGACAGATATTAAGAAAAAATTTCATACTGTCAGTCCTATGGCTTTCTCCTTAGCCACAAAAGGAATTGAGAAGAAAGGAGCTGAACCAAAATTAGAAAGAAGTTATTCCTTTGGAATGTTCAGTTCTCAGCCTGAAGAAGATGACAGACCAGAATTTGATTTTGGTCGTACTGAAGCGGACTTAGCAGAAGTCCAAGACTGGATAGGATTTTTTAAATCTTGTAAGCCTGCCCTTGAGCCAAATTACCTTATGATGATGTCCACTAAGCATACTATAAATAACTAAGCTCATGACTTCCCTGAAACATGCTCTGCAAATGATACTACTATTCCTTTTGCATTATCAGCCCCGAGGTTTACCACAAACTTCAAAACTCATTCAATTAGTAATATCATTTCTCAGATGCCCGAGCACCCTGTCCTAAATATTCAATGTCAATCTTGAGAAGAGATCAAGACTGCCATCACCCTTTTGTTTCATTGGACCATTGCCCAAAGAACAAAATATGCTTCAGTCACAGGATAGTATCTAGGAAGCCTGATCATTGCAGGACTTTCTGGCCTTGCATCTGATTGGTGGGAACATCTCCTCGCTGAGGGAAGAAATGAACTATTGTTGTTGAACGATGCCGACCAACAAATCCTAAAGGCTCTTGGAAAACAATTTTACGGTGAAGATAAGCAAGATGATGCCTATCATATGGCTTCACTTTTCATGACGGCTAGACTGTGTAATCTATCTCAAGCCGAAGCTTACTTCTGTTATATGCAGAAGTTAATTATCAAAGCAGGGAAGGCTAATGATCCATCCTATCTGAAGCACTACCTTCGTAGCTTCCCTGGCCATGTCCCAGATGCTGTAGAAAAATATCTGAAGGATAAAGAGATAAATTATAAAGATCTTTCTATAGCACAGTTGCATCATCGCATCCTTGAAACATGGCAAGAACACTGCTTAGCAAAGCGTGTTTCTAAATATTTTCAGAGGCACCAAGATATGTTCATGCCTTCATTCTGTAATAATGTGGCACAGATGCTTGATTGTGGTTGTGGCAACCAAAACCGCGGACATTTACAGTGCTCTTGTAAGTGTCATCATAATCAGAAGAAGAAGTATAAAGGGTTTCATTCCAGCACTCCACGCTATCATCTACCTGATAAACCCTTGCAGTTTGAAAGAAAGCATAAGTATAAATCCCGCAAGCATTTTTCTAAAAATCTTCCCAGGAAATTCGTTCAAAGGCGCTCCTCCAGAGCGGATTCAAAAGCCTGTTTCCTTTGTGGGCAACAAGGTCATTGGGCAAAAAAATGTCCAAAGAAACAATCTAAGCCCAAGCTTGCAGCTTTCTGCGATAATCTGGATCCTAGATGGTGGGATTACCTAGATTCATGAGAATGAACATATCTCTTTCACAGGCCTACATGAGAATGAACATAGAGGACAACACCAAAATTGTCCCGCCTGTAGAAAGACCCTCCAGAGAATAGAACACCAACAAAAGAGACCAAGTCTAGGAATTCTCTCCACATCTCTCCCTAGACAAGGCAGTGCCTTGGAAGCAACACTTCAAGGACGAAAATCCTATCATCCAAGAAGGAATTTACATGATATTCCATTCAGGTAGTATTCCTCTGATGGGAGCAGAAAGAAAGAATTCTTGCCTCATAAATCTACAGGTATTGATGAGTCCACTTCTGATGAAGTTAAACTCTCCAACTGGGGTAATTTGCAGCATAAGCTCACTGCTCAGAATTTAGATGATATGGCTTTAGATCTGTTACAGATCAAAGGCAGTATCCTTGAAGAGAAAGAAAAGGTCTCACTCCTCGAAACAAAGATGGATCTTCTCAACCATCTTTTATCAGACTCTGAGGAGATTAAGACTGTTGTAGCTAAAGCAGCAGCAAAAACAGAATTGTGACTGGAGGCAATAGAAGGACTTATAAAGAAAATGACAGATATTAAGAAAAAAGTTCATGCTGTCAGTCCTATGGCTTTCTCCTTAGCCACAAAAGGAATTGAGAAGAAAGGAGCTGAACCAAAATTAGAAAGAAGTTATTCCTTTGGAATGTTCAGTTCTCAGCCTGAAGAAGATGACAGACCAGAATTTGATTTTGGTCGTACTAAAGTGGACTTAGCAGAAGTCCAAGACTGGATAGGATTTTTTAAATCCTGTAAGCCTGCCCTTCAACAAAAGTACCTTATGATGATGTCCACTCAGCATACTATAAAGAACGAAGCTCATGACTTCCCTGAACCATCCTGTGAAAATGATACTGCTATGCCTTCTGCATTATCAGCCCCGAGGTTTACCACAAAATTCGGAACTCATTCAATCAGTAATATCATTTCTCAGATGCCTGAGCACCCTGTCCTAAATATTCAATGTCAATCTCGAGAAGAGATCAAGACTGCCATCACCCTTTTGTTTCATTGGACCATTTCCCAAAGAACAAAAGATGCTTCGGTCACAGGACTTTATCTAGGAAGCCTGATCATTGCAGGACTTTCTGGCCTTGCATCCGATTGGTGGGAACGTCTCCCCGCTGAGGGAAGAAATGAACTATTGTTGTCGAATGATGCAGACCAACAAATCCTAAAGGCTCTTGGAAAACAATTTTACGGTGAAGATAAGCAAGATGATGCCGATCATATGGCTTCACTTTTCATGACGGCTAGACTGTGTAATCTATCTCAAGCCGAAGCTTACTTCTGTTATATGCAGAAGTTAATTATCAAAGAAGGGAAGGCTAATGATCCAGCCTATCTGAAGCACTACCTTCGTAGCTTCCCTGGCCATGTCCCAGATGCTGTAGAAAAATATCTGAAGGATAAAGAGATAAATTATAAAGATCTTTCTATAGCACAGTTGCATCATCACATCCTTGAAACATGGCAAGAACACTGCTTAGAAAAGCGTGTTTCTAAAGATTTTCAGAGGCACCAAGATATGTTCACGCCTTCATTCTGTAAGAATGTGGCACAGATGCCTGATTGGGGTTATGGAAACCACAACCGCGGACATTTACAGTCCTCTTGTAAGTGTCATCATAAGCAGAAGAAGAAGTATAAAGGGTTTCATTCCAGCACTCCACGCTATCATCTACCTGATAAACCCTTGTAGTTTGACAGAAAGCATACGTATAAATCCCGCAAGCATTTTTGCTAAAAAGCTTCCCAGGAAATTCGTTCAAAGGCGCTCCTCCAGAGCGGATTCAAAAGCCTATTTCCTTTGTGGGAAACAAGGTCATTGGGAAAACAAATGTCCAAAGAAACAATCTAAGCCCAAGCTTGCAGCTTTCTGCGATAATCTGGATCCTAGATGGTGGGATTACCCAGATTCCTCCGAAGCACCATCCGGTGAAGTTTTGTATCTTCCTTCTGAAGATTCTTCTGATTCTTCCAGTGATTCTGATCCCGCCCGACCAGCACTCAACAAATTTGCTCCTTCCTCTTCCTCTTCCTCAGATTCAGAGTCCGAACCAAATTTGGGAGGGTATGATGTCCCAGATTTTGACTTTGCTCTTAATATGTTTAATATGAATATGTTTAACATGCCAAAGCCTCAAGAAATAGAAAAGAAAATAGCTGCCATTGATTTACAGCTTTCTATTATTGAGCCATATGAATACCAAAAGAGAGCAAATCTCAGAGAAGACAAGAAGCAGTTGCTTAGACAGCTTGAGCAAACAAAAGGTAAACAGAAGATAGAATATGCAACATCTCTTTCATATAGTCCAACAGAATTATATCAAGACTATCCTTCTGGACATTCAGAAAGACAAAAATTTCGACTTGATAGAGAAGCCAAGCTCAGGCTACTAATCAAAGAAAAGCAGCAGCGGCTAAGACTTCTGTGTACTGAAATAGAAGACCTGAAGAGTGCAGTCAAAGTCCTCCAAATGGAGCGAGATCAGTCCTCAAATGAAGATGTGAGCAAACATTATGAGGGTGCTTTAAGCACAATGGACTCCAGAGAAGTTAGTATAAGAGAAGAGTCACCCGAACCTCCTCCTAGCCTATCTTTACTCTCTGGTCCTAAGATATATATTCCTGTACAGTTTCATCCCTGTGAATACAAGCCTTATTCTTTAAACTATATGATAGATTCTGGTTGTCAAGTAAACCTAGCTAGAGGCCCTGCATTACCCTCTTACTACTGGGAAAATACTACAGATGGAGGAACCTCCATTAATGGAAATCCTGTCCCCTTGCAAGCAAAAGCCAAGTTTTTCCCTGTAAACTTTGACAGCAAACCAGATAACCTAACTGTATATAGAATGGATGACTTAAGTGAAGACTGTGTGTTAGGCTCCGAATTCCTTCATAGAGTAAGCCCTTACCTGGTTGAACATCATAAAAGAAAATTCACTTTTACCGTGCATGGTAAGCCTGTTATTCTACCCATTTTCTTTAAGTCTATCCCAAAATTTCCAATAGCTGAGCCCAACCTTGTATATCCTCCTAACCGAGGCCAGCTCATGAAAATGGACAGAAGCAAAGTTTTCTCAGAACTGCATGGAGCAAAGGCGTTGAATGACATATCTGAGAAGCTTGAAAAAGATTGCTGCTCTGATAGTCCAAATGCTTTCTGGAATAGGGACAAATACTTTGTCTCTCTCCCATTTGACCCACTTCAAAGAATTAAGCCAATGAAGGCTTCTGCAGCTTTAATGTCACCTTCAGAGAAACAGTTCTGCGATGTAGAAATATAGGAACTGTTAAAGAAAGGCTTAATTGAACCATCAAAGAGTCCGTGGGAATGTCGAGCGTTTGTGGTAAACAAACACTCAGAGCAGAAGAGAGGTAAGCCTAGACTTGTAGTGAATTTTAAGCCACTAAATGTTTCTTTACAGAAAGTCAGGTACCCTCTGCCAGATAAAGCCAGCCTGTTACAGAGAATTGCAGGTTGCACGATCTTTAGCAAGTTTGACTTGAAGTCAGGATTTTATCAGATTGGTATCATCCCTAAGGATCGGTTCAAGACAGCATTCATAGTCCCTCATGGCCAATACGAGTGGACAGTGCTGCCTTTCGGCATCAATAATGGTCCCTCTGAATTCCAGAAAAGGATGGAGGATATATTCAAAGAATTCAGTTGGATATTAGTTTTTATTGATGACATTCTCATATGTTCAAAGACCTTGCAGGATCACCAGAAACATCTTCAGTAGTTTTATGAATTGGTCTTTAAACATGGGTTAGTCTTATCCAAGCCCAAAATGGAAATCGAAAAAACTGAAATCAAGTTTCTTGGTTTCAAGATCAAGAAAGGTGAAGTTGTTTTGCAAAATCATGTATTAACTTGTTTCAGTAAATTTCCTGATGAAATAATTGATAAGACGCAGCTGCAGATATTCCTCGGATCTCTGAACTACATCCGGCCTTTTTACAAAGGCCAAGCCGCTGACATCTACATATTACAGCAACGATTGAAGAAGCATCCACCTAAATGGTCAGCCGCTATGTCTGAAGCAGTTCAACAAATTAAGCAGAAAGTTTTAGAATTGCGCTCTCTCTCCCTGCCCACTGAAAATGGAAGTTTGATCATCGAAACTGACGCCTCATCTCAAACTTGGGGGGGTGTGTTGCTAGAAGCTATCCGTGGTAGAGAAAATATCTGTGGATACGAATCAGGATCGTTTAAAGACGCAGAGCTAAACTATCCGTCGAGCCACAAAAAGATTTTGGCTGTCAAAAAGACAGTGATGCATTTGCGTCTATTCCTCAAACCAGTAAAGTTAACCATATCAACATACCTGAAGATTATGCCCGACATCTTTAAAAATGAAAGTCTAATGGCTGAAAACAACAGTAGGATCTTAAAATGGTTTGTATGGCTTAGAAATTTTGATTACGAAATTGTTTATAAACCAGGATATCTTAATTGTTTGGCTGACATGTTAACTAGGGAATCAACAGTACAGCAGCCAACCTTAGCAATGTTCTTGATCGGTGCATCCAGCTCCGGTACCCCTCAAACCAGAGATAATAAAGGAAAAGGAAAAGCTCAGCTAGACGATGAAGAACTGGCTAAACTTAAAGCGAAAGAAGGTCTATTCCTCCTCCCATGGGATGGTGCCTTACCAGAGAATGTTCGTATCCAGAAACTAGAATATGCTTCTGCTGATGAAGCACAAAGATTTCTGCAACTTACAATGATAAAGAATATCCAGTCGTCCCCACTAAAGATTGAAATTCTAGAACGGTGGGAAAAAGAAGCTTTCTTCAGTTTCCGAGATGCGTAAGAAAAAATCAGAAACTGTAGAGAAATTTGGATGGATCGAGATGATATGGATGGATTCTGGTACATTGATATTGGTGAAAGCCAGTTAACCTGGACTTTGTATAACTTAATCCTCCAGTGTTGCAGAAGAAGAAGGTTTCATCGTGATATGCGTAGATCCTGCAAATTTGCGCTACAACACAACTTGGTCTCGATGGACAGAGATATTATTAGATAATTTCTGTCCCAGAGTTGATTGGGAGAACCGTCATGCTAATTTCATAGCACATCTCAAAGCAGATATGGAGATTGCTGACCAAAATGACCAATGGTTTAAATTTAAACTCCATTTTGAAGGTGGCCACTATAAGCCTCTGGACCACACAATGTTTACCAGGCAGAAGTTCATTTGACGCAGTCTTGAAGGGAGACATATTGAATCTCATGTCTCTATAAGAGAGATCCCTCTCAACTATAAAGTTGAATCAAAGTTCCGCGGAGAATTTATATGCGAGCCTAATCTGATCTTTCAAGGTTTCGATGTTGAACGCTGTTTCAGTCCCTATTTATATCCGCCTCGGAGTCCGCCAGAGTCTCCTCCCCTAGATGACGCCCAAGATTATGATGATTCAGATAATGATGACATCTGGGAATACCTGCAAGGACGTGACCCCTATGACTAATGTGAAAGCAGTGGTGGGCCTGTCCTTTTGAAGGCTAAGTCGGCCAGTTTTGTCCGACATTGTTTCCGACGTGGGCCGGATTAATGCTCCACATTGTAATAGTTAGGAATAATTCTGTAGTGGGCCAGTATGCTCCACCTTGTAATAAGTATGTCAGAGTCAGTCTGTCACTATTGAAGATTTCGGGTCCCCGTAATGCCTCTGGCCAGTTAAGGGACGAGATAACGACAGTGGTAGTCCCCACCTGTCGCCCCTGATGATTCGGTTTTGACCTATTAATGTCTTTCTAGGTTACCGGATCTACCGACTAACTTGTTACTGTCGGTTTTGCTCACCGACCAACCGGTTGAGATTTGCATAAATAAAGGCCTCGGGCCTCATTCATAGCATAGCAAGTCTTTGCATCGAGCAAGTAGTCCGCTCTACAAGTCTCTAGTCTGCAAGTCGAGTCTGAGTATTGAGCAAGTAGTCCACTATGCTCTTAAGTCTTGAGTCTGTATAAGCGGAGGAGTATGCTCTGAGTCTTGGCCTTCGAGCTATAAGAAATCATCAGAAACTCTGTGTGTTGAGTCTGTAATACAAGCAAAGTATGCTCTGCAGGTTGGCACATCGCTATAACACTGCAATAGAAAAGCTTTGAGTTTTAGCCACTTTTGCCAGCGATCGTTCATCAGTCAAAACAGACCACTCTTCAATTACTTGATACTGAAATTATATCCCTTAATTCTTTTCCAATCAACTTACTCAACACCGCGATCAACACAATATACACAGAGATGATGATTACTATTACTTCGGAGAGATACATTACAGGAGAGAGTTACAGACTCACAGATCGCCTTTGGACTGCGAAGGTCGTCACTATATACTCAAACAACCTAAGCAAAGATTTTGATGTGTTCTTATAGCAAGGAGGCCAAGACACAGAGCATACGCTTTGTTATAGAATTATAGCTAAAACTTCAGAGCTTTTCTGTTGCAGTGTTATAGCGATGTGCCAACCTGCAGAGCATACTTTGCTTTGATTATAGACTCAACACACAGAGTTTCTGATGAGTTCTTATAGCTCGAAGGCCAAGACTCAGAGAATACTCCTCGTCTTATATAGACTCAAGACTTAAGAGCATAGCGGACTACTTGCTTAATACTTAGACTCGACTTGCAGACTAGAGACTTGCAGAGCGGACTACTTGCTCGATGCAAAGACTTGCTATCCTATGAATGAGGTCCGAGGCCTTTATTTATACAAATCTCAACCGGTTGGCCGGTGAGCAAAACCGACAGTAACAAGTTAGTCGGTAGATCCGGTAACCTAAAAAGACATTAATAGGTCAAAATCGAATCATCCGGGGCGACAGGTGGGGACTACCACTGTCGTTATCTCGTCCCTTAACTGGCCAGAGGCATTACGGGGACCCAGAATCTTCAATAGTGATAGACTGAATCTGACATACTTATTACAAGGTGGAGCATACTAGCCCACTACAGAATTATTCCTAACTATTACAATGTGGAGCATTAATCTGGCCCACATTGGAAACAATGTCGGACAAAACTGGCCGACTCAGCCTTCAAAAGGACAGGCCCACCACTACTTTCACATTAGTCATAGGGGTCGCGTCCTTGCAGGTATTCCCAGATGTCATCATTATCTGAATCATCATAATCTTGGGCGTCATCTGGTGGAGGAGACTCTGGCGGACTCCGAGGCAGATATAAATAGGGACTGAAACAACGTTCAACATCGGAACCTTGAAAGATCAGATTAGGCTCGCATATAAATTCTCCGTGGAACTTTGATTCAAATTTATAGTTGAGAGGGATCTCTCTTATAGAGACATGAGATTCAATATGTCTCCCTTCAAGACTGCGGCGGATGAACTTCTGCCTGGTAAACACTGTGTGGTCCAGAGGCTTATAGTGGCCACCTTCAAAATGGAGTTTAAATTTAAACCATTGGTCATTTTGGTCAGCAATCTCCATATCTGCTTTGAGATGTGCTATGAAATTAGTACGACGGTTCTCCCAATCAACTCTGGGACAGAAATTATCTAATAATATCTCTGTCCATCCAGACCAAGTTGTGTTGTAGCACAAATTTCCAGGATCTGGGCATATCACGATTAAACCTTCTTCTCTGCAACACTGGAGGATTAAGTTATATGAAGTCCAGGTTAACTGGCCTTCACCAATATCAATGTACCAGAATCCATCCATATCATATCGATCCATCCAAATTTCTCTACAGTTTTTGAGTTTTTCTTGCGCATCTCGGAAACTGAAGAAAGCTTATTTTCCCACCGTTCTAGAATTTCAATCTTTAGTGGGGACGACTGGATATTCTTTATCATTATAAGTTGCAGAAATCTTTTTGCTTCATCAGCAGAAGCATATTCTAGTGTCTGGATACGAATATTCTCTAGTAAAGCACTATCCCATGGGAGGAGGAATAGACCTTCTTTCGCTTTAAGTTTAGCCATTTCTTCATCATCTAGCTGAGCTTTTCCTTTTCCTTTATTGTCTTTGGTTTGAGGGGTACCAGAGCTGGATGCACCGGTCGAGAACATTGCTAAGGCTGGTTGCTGTACTGCTGATTCTCTAGTTAACATGTCAGCCAAACAGTTAAGATATCCTAGTTTATAAACAATTTCATAATCAAAATTGCTAAGCCATACAAACCATTTTAAGATCCTACTGTTATTTTCAACCATTAGACTTTCATTTTTAAAGATGTCGGGCATAATATTCAGGTTTGTTCGTATGGTGAACTTTACTGGTTTGAGGAATAGATGGAAATGCATAACTGTCTTTTTGACAGCCAAAATATCTTTGTGGCTTGACGGATAGTTTAGCTCTGCGGCTTTAAACGATCCTGATCCATATCCACATATATTTTCTCTGCCATGGATAGCTTCTAGCAATACACTGCCCCAAGTTTGAGATGAGGCGTCAGTTTCGATGATCAAACTTCCATTTCCAGTGGGCAGGGAGAGAGAGGGAAATTCTAAAACTTTTTGCTTAATATGCTGAACTACTTCAGACATAGCGGCTGACCATTTAGGTGGATGCTTCTTCAATCGTTGCTGCAATATGTAGATGTCAGCGGCTTGACCTTTGTAAAAAGGCCGGATGTAGTTCAGAGATCCGAGGAATCTCTGTAGCTGCGTCTTATCAATTATTTCATTAGGAAATTTACTGAGACAAGTTAATACATGATTTTGCAAAACAACTTCACCTTTCTTGATCTTGAAACCAAGAAACTCGATTTCAGTTTTTCCGATTTCCATTTTGGGCTTGGATAAGACTAACCCATTTTCAAAGACCAATTCATAAAACTGCTGAAGATGTTTCTGGTGATCCTGTAAGGTCTTTGAACATATGAGAATATCATCAATAAAAACTAATATCCAACTGAATTTTCTGAATATATCCTCCATCCTTTTTTGGAATTCAGAGGGAGCATTATTGATGCCGAAAGGCAGCACTGTCCACTGATATTGGCCATGAGGGACTACGAATGCTGTCTTGAACCGATCCTTAGGGATGATACCAATATGATAAAAGCCCGACTTCAAGTCAAACTTGCTAAAGATCGTGCAACCTGCAATTCTCTGTAACAGGCTGGCTTTATCTAGCAGAGGGTACCTGACTTTCTGTAAAGAAACATTTAGTGGCTTAAAATTCACTACAAGTCTAGGATTACCTCTCTTCTGCTCTGAGTGTTTGTTTACCACAAACGCTCGACATGCCCATGGACTCTTTGATGGTTCAATTAAGCCTTTCTTTAATAGTTCCTTTATTTCTGCATCGTAGAACTGTTTCTCTGAAGGTGACATTAAAGCTGCAGAAGCCTTCATTGGCTTAATTCTTTGAAGTGGGTCGAATGGGAGAGAGACAAAGTATTTATCCCTAGTCCAAAAAGCATTTGGACTATTAGAGCAGCAATCTTTTTCAAGTTTCTCAGAGATGTCATTCAACGGCTTTGCTCCAAGCAGTTCTGAGAAAACTTTGCTTCTATCCATTTTCATGAGCTGGGCTCGGTTAGGAGGATATACAAGGTTGGGCTCAGCTATTGGACATCTTGGGATAGACTTAAAGATAGTGGGTAGAGTAACAAGCTTACCATGCAGGGTAAAAGTGAATTTTCTTTTATGATGATCAACCAGGTAAGGGCTTACTCTATGAAGGAATTTGGCGCCTAACACACAGTCTTCACTTAAGTCATCCATTCTATATACAGTTAGGTTATCTGGTTTGCCGTCAAAGTTTACAAGGAAAAACTTGGCTTTTGCTTGCAAGGGGACAGGAGTTCCATTAATGGAGGTTCCTCCATCTGTAGTCTTTTCCCAGTAGTAAGAGGGTAATGCAGGGCCTCTAGCTAGGTTTACTTGACAACCAGAATCTATCATACAGTTTAAAGAATAAGGCTTGTATTCACAGGGATGAAACTGTACAGGAATATATATCTTAGGACCAGAGAGTAAAGATAGGCTAGGAGGAGGTTCGGGTGACTCTTCTCTTATACTAACTTCTCTGGAGTCCATTGTGCTTAAAGCACCCTCATAATGTTTGCTCAGATCTTCATCTGAGGACTGATCTCGCTCCATTTGGAGGACTTTGACTGCACTCTTCAGGTCTTCTATTTCGGTACACAGAAGTCTTAGTTGCTGTTGCTTTTCTTTGATTAGTAGCCTGAGCTTGGCTTCTCTATCAAGTCGGAATTTTTGTCTTTCCGAATGTCCAGAAGGATACTCTTGATATAATTCTGCTGGACTATATGAAAGAGATGTTGCGTATTCTATCTTCTGTTTACCTTTTGTTTGCTCAAGCTGTTTGAGCAACTGCTTCTTTTCTTCTATGAGATATGCTCTCTTTTGGTATTCATATGGCTCAATAATAGAAAGCTGTAAATAAATGGTAGCTATTTGCTTTTCTATTTCTTGAGGCTTTGGCATGTTAAACATATTCATATTAAACATATTAAGATCAAAGTCAAAATCTGGGACATCATACCCTCCCAAATTTGGTTCGGACTCTAAATCTGAGGAAGAGGAAGAGGAAGGAGCAAATTTGTTGAGTGCTGGCCGGGCAGGATCAGAATCACTGGAAGAATCAGAAGAATCTTCAGAAGGAAGATACAAAACTTCGCCGGATGGTGTTTTAGAGGAATCTGGGTAATCCCACCATCTAGGATCTAGATTATCGCAGAAAGCTGCAAGCTTGGGCTTAGATTTTTTCTTTGGAGATTTTCCAGCGATCTCTTAGCGTGGTGAAAGTGGTATCAGAGCCAACATAAGTAATTTCAGCTTAATATATCTTGTAAGTCTCTTTTGCTTAACACTTCAGTAGTATTGTTCATTGCTGCATTCACATCTAGTAAAGTAGCATCCACCGTAGGCAAGCGGAAATGGTTTGCTGAGTAATTGAGGAATATCCTTAAGGTTTTAAGAGGTCAGTTTCAGGGTAATAGCCGTTTGTGATTGAGGCACCGTAAATCCCGCAGTTTTGACCTAGAGTGTGTATAAACCTTAATTAAATGGATCCCTCAATGGATATAGCTGCTCACACCTTGCTAGATTGCCAGCAAGACAATAATGGTGAAGTATATCTTTCTAAGAGATGATCATCCTTTGCTGAATGTTCTACATCTTCTGATTCCTCTTCATATTGAGAATTCAAACCCTTCTTCTGAATGGGAACTTCCAACTATTCTGCCCCGTGATGTTTATAAACTATCTTATTGGGAGTATCTTACCTATACACAGATTAAAGTCTCGTTAGTAGATATATATTTCACTGACTCGGAAGAGCCAGTTCATATAAATTTGTTATAAAAGAAACAAATAGACTGGGCTAAGTGACAAGGTTATAAATATGCTCACCTTGGAGCTATTAAGCTTGGCTTAGGTCCTCTTTTCCGTCCTTATCTACCTGTATCCTCTCTCTGTGTAGCTATAGATACCCGTCATACTCAATTTGCAGATGCTGTCATTGGTGGCTTTACAGCCCCTCTCCATGATGGTCCGGCTTTCGGCACCATCTTTCCGAAATATAGTGTACGTCTTTCTTTCTGAAATATAGTGTAAGTCTTTCTGATCCTCACATTTATGATCTGCTCAAAGCTTACATTCTCCCATAGGGATTCTCAATGATGATTGGTTCAAAGATAATATATCTTAAGAGTTTAGTTGTTGTCAGGTTTGGTAACGATACCATCCCTCCACTCAGATCTCATGTGCATCAGAGTTCACTCTTGCTCAGCGTGGTGGAACGCGACAAGTCTAAACAAGCACAACCAATTACCATTGACTGGACTGGTATCAAATATCCCCAGAGCTGGGAAATCGGATATAATGAGCTGAGAAATATTGAAGCTACAAAAAATGCCTTAACCTCTAGACCTCTAAGCTTCAACAGATAGACAAGCTCCTTCTGACATATTGAACCTGAATCCACTCCTACCCCTGCAACCTCTCTTCTTCGTAGTTCTTCTGTTTCAAGTATTCCAAATAATCACAGAAGAAACATACAAGGCAATCCTCTTCTCAATCAATCAGAGACTATCTCTTTCACAGGCCTACATGAGAATGAACATAGAGGACAACACCAAAATTGTCCCGCCTGTAGATAGACCCTCCAAAGAATAGAACACCAACAAAAGAGACCAAGTCTAGGAATGTTCTCCACATCTCTCCCTAGACAAGGCAGTGCCTTAGAAGCAACAATTCAAGGACGAAAATCCTATCATCCAGGAAGGAATTTACCTGATATTCCATTTAGGCAATATTCCTCTGATGGGAGCAGTAAGAAAGAATTCTTGCCTAAAAAATCTACAGGTATTGATGAGTCCACTTCTGATGAAGTTAAACTCTCCAACTGGGGTAATTTGCAGCATAAGCATACTGCTCAGAATTTAGATGATATGGCTTTAGATCTGTTACAGATCAAAGGCAGTATCCTTGAAGAGAAAGAAAAGGTCTCACTCCTCGAAACAAAGATGGATCTTCTCAACCATCTTTTATCAGACTCCGAGTAGATTAAGACTGCTGTAGCTAAAGCAGCAGCAAAAATAGAATTGCGACTGGAGGCAATAGAAGGACTTATAAAACAAATGATAGATATTAAGAAAAAATTTCATACTATCAGTCCTATGGCTTTCTCCTTAGCCACAAAAGGAATTGAGAAGAAAGGAGCTGAACCAAAATTAGAAAGAATTTATTCCTTTGGAATGTTCAGTTCTCAGCCTGAAGAAGATGATAGACCAGAATTTGATTTTGGTCGTACTGAAGCGGACTTAGCAGAAGTCCAAGACTGGATAGGATTTTTTAAATCCTGTAAGCCTGCCCTTGAGCCAAAGTACCTCATGATGATGTCCAATCAGCATACTATAAAGAACGAATCTCATGACTTCCCTGAACCATCCTCTGCGAATGATACTGCTATGCCTTCTGCATTATCAGCCCCGAGGTTTACCACAAACTTCGGAACTCATTCAATCAGTAATATCATTTCTCAGATGCCCGAGCACCCTGTCCTTAATATTCAATGTCAATCTCGAGAAGAGATCAAGACTGCCATCACCCTTTTGTTTCATTGGACCATTGCCCAAAGAACCAAAGATGCTTCAGTCACATGACAATATCTAGGAAGCCTGATCATTGCAGGACTTTCTGGCCTTGCATCCGATTGGTGGGAACGTCTCCCCGCTAAGGGAATAAATGTATTGTTGTTGTCGAATGATGCCGACCAACAAATCCTAAAGGCTCTTGGAAAATTTTTTTACGATGAAGATAAGCAAGATGATGCCGATCATATGGCTTCACTTTTCATGACGGCTAGACTGTGTAATCTGTCTCAATCCGAAGCTTACTTCTGTTATATGCAGAAGTTAATCATCAAAGAAGGGAAGGCTAATGATCCAGCCTATCTGAAGCACTACCTTCGTAGCTTCCCTGGCCATGTCCCAGATGCTGTAGAAAAATATCTGAAGGATAAAGAGATAAATTATAAAGATCTTTCTATAGCACAGTTGCATCATCACATCCTTGCAACATGGCAAGAACACTGCTTAGCAAAGGGTGTTTCTAAAGATTTTCAGAGGCACCAAGATATGTTCATGCCTTCATTCTGTAAGAATGTGGCACAGATGCCTGATTGGGGTTTTGGCAACGACAACCACGGACATTTACAATCCTCTTGTAAGTGTCATCATAAGCAGAAGAAGAAGTATAAAGGGTTTCATTCCAGCGGTCCACGCTATCATCTACCTGATAAACCCTTGCAGTTTGACAGAAGGCATAAGTATAAATCCCACAAGTATTTTTCTAAAAAGCTTCCCAGGAAATTCGTTCAAAGGCGCTCCTCTAGAGCGGATTCAAAAGGCTGTTTCCTTTGTGGGCAACAAGGTCATTGGGCAAACAAATGTCCAAAGAAACAATCTAAGCCCAAGCTTGCAGCTTTCTGCGATAATCTGGATCCTAGATGGTGGGATTACCCAGATTCCTCCGAAGCACCATCCGGTGAAGTTTTGTATCTTCCTTCTGAAGATTTTTCTGATTCTTCCAGTGATTCTGATCCTGCCTGGCCAGCACTCAACAAATTTGCTCCTTCCTCTTCCTCTTCCTCAGATTCAGAATCCGAACCAAATTTGGGAGGGTATGATGTCCCAGATTTTGACTTTGCTCTTAATATGTTTAACATGTCAAAGCCTCAAGAAATAGAAAAACAAATAGCTGCCATTGATTTACAGCTTTCTATTATTGAGCCATATGAATATCAAAAGAGAGCAAATCTCAGAGAAGACAAGAAGCAGTTGCTCAGACAGCTTGAGGAAACAAAAGGTAAATAGAAGATAGAGTACGCAACATCTCTTTCATATAGTCCAGCAGAATTATATCAAGACTATCCTTCTGGACATGCGGAAAGACAAAAATTCCGACTTGATAGAGAAGCCAAGCTTAGGATACTAATCAAAGATAAGCAGCAGCAGCTAAGACTTCTGTGTACCAAAATAGAAGACCTGAAGAGTGCAGTCAAAGTCCTCCAAATGGAGCAAGATTAGTCCTCAGATGAAGATCCGAGCAAACATTATGAGAGTGCTTTAAGCACAATGGAATCCAGAGAAGTTAGTATAAGAGAAGAGTCACCCGAACCTCCTCCTATCCTATCTTTACTCTCTGGTCCTAAGATATATATTCCTGTACAGTTTCATCTCTGTGAATACAAGCCTTATTCTTTAAACTGTATGATAGATTCTGGTTGTCAAGTAAACCTAGCTAGAGGCCCTGCATTACTCTCTTACTACTGGGAAAAGACTACAGATGGAGGAACCTCCATTAATGGAACTCCTGTCCCCTTGCAAGCAAAAGCCAAGTTTTTCCCTGTAAACTTTGACGACAAACCAGATAACCTAACTGTATATAGAATGGATGACTTAAGTGAAGACTGTGTCTTAGGCGCCGAATTCCTTCATAGAGTAAGCCCTTACCTGGTTGATCATCATAAAAGAAATTTCACTTTTACCATACATGGTAAGCCTGTTACTCTACCCATTGTCTTTAAGTCTATCCCAAGATGTCCAATAGCTGAGCCCAACCTTGTATATCCTCCTAACCGAGCCCAGCTCATGAAAAATGGACAGAAGCAAAGTTTTCTCAGAACTGCATGGAGCAAAGGCGTTGAAAGACATATCTGAGAAACTTGAAAAAGATTGCTGCTCTGATAGTCCAAATGCTTTCTGGACTAGGGAGAAATACTTTGTCTCTCTCCCATTTGACCCACTTCAACGAATTAAGCCAATGAAGGCTTCTGCAGCTTTAATGTCACCTTCAGAGAGACAGTTCTGCGATGAAGAAATAAAGGAACTATTAAAGAAAGGCTTAATTGAACCATCAAAGAGTCCGTGGGCATGTCGAGCATTTGTGGTAAACAAACACTCAGAGCAGAAGAGAGGTAAGCCTAGACTTGTAGTGAATTTTAAGCCACTAAATGTTGCTTTACAGAAAGTCAGGTACCCTCTGCCAGATAAAGCCAGCCTGTTACAGAGAATTGCAGGTTGCACAATCTTTAGCAAGTTTGACTTGAAGTCAGGCTTTTATCAGATTGGTATCATCCCTAAGGATCGGTTCAAGATAGCATTCGTAGTCCCTCATGGCCAATACCAGTGGACAGTGCTGCCTTTCGGCATCAATAATGCTCCCTCTGAATTCCAGAAAAGGATGGAGGATATATTCAGAGAATTCAGTTGGATATTAGTTTTTATTGATGACATTCTTATCTGTTCAAAGATCTTGCAGGATCACCAGAAACATCTTCAGCAGTTTTATGAATTGGTCTTTAAACATGGGTTAGTCTTATCCAAGCCCAAAATGGAAATCGGAAAAACTGAAATCGAGTTTCTTGGTTTCAAGATCAAGAAAGGTGAAGTTGTTTTTCAAAATCATGTATTAACTTGTTTCAGTAAATTTTCTAATGAAATAATTGATAAGACGCAGCTGCAGAGATTCCTCGGATCTCTGAACTAAATCCGGCCTTTTTACAAAGGTCAAGCCGCTGACATCTACATATTGCAGCAACGATTGAAGAAGCTTTCCTATGTTTCCGAGATGCGCAAGAAAAACTCAGAAACTGTAGAGAAATTTGGATGGATCGAGATGATATGGATGGATTCTGGTACATTGATATTGGTGAAGGCCAGTTAACCTAGACTTCGTATAACTTAATCCTCCATTATTGTAGAGAAGAAGGTTTGATCGTGATATGCACAGATCCTACAAATTTGCGCTACAACACAACTTGGTCTGGATGGACAGAGATATAATTAGATAATTTCTGTCCCAGAGTTGATTGGGAGAACCGTCGTGTTAATTTCATAGCACATCTCAAAGCTGATATGGAGATTGCTAACCAAAATGACCAATGGTTTAAATTTAAACTCCATTTTGAAGGTGGCCACTATAAGCCTCTGGACCACACAGTGTTTACTAGGCAGAAGTTCATCCGCCGCAGTCTTGAAGGGAGACATATTGAATCTCATGTCTCTATAAGAGAGATCCCTCTCAACTATAAAGTTGAATCAAAGTTTCGCGGAGAATTTATATGCGAGCCTAATCTGATCTTTCAAGGTTCCGATGTTGAACGTTGTTTCAGTCCCTATTTATATCCGCCTCGAAGTCCGCCAGAGTCTCCTTCGCCAGATGACGCCCAAGATTATGATGATGCAGATAATGATGACATCTGGGAATACCTGCAAGGATGCGACCCCTATGACTAATGTGAAAGTAGTGGTGGGCCTATCCTTTTGAAGGCTGAGTCGGCCAGTTTTGTCCGACATTGTTTCCGACGTGGACCGGATTAATGCTTCACATTGTAATAGTTAGGAATAATTCTGTAGTGGGCCAGTATGCTCCACCTTGTAATAAGTATGTCAGAGTCAGTCTGTCACTATTGAAGATTCCGGGTCCCTGTAATGCCTCTGGCCAATTAAGGGACGAGATAACGACAGTGGTAGTCCCCACCTGTCGCCCCGGATGATTCGGTTTTGACCTATTAATGTCTTTCTAGGTTACTGGATCTACCGACTAACTTGTTACTGTCGGTTTTGCTTACCGGCCAACCGGTTGAGATTTGTATAAATAAAGGCCTCGGGCCTCATTCATAATATAGCAAGTCTTTGCATCGAGTAAGTAGTCCACTCTGCAAGTCGAGTCTGAGTATTGAGCAAGTAGTCCGCTTTGCTCTTAAGTCTTGAGTCTGTATAGGCCGAGGAGTATGCTCTAAGTCTTGGCCTTCGAGCTATAAGAACTCATCAGAAACTCTGTGTGTTGAGTCTGTAATTAAAGCAAAGTATGCTCTGCAGGTTGGCACATCGCTATAACACTGCAACAGAAAAGCTCTGAAGTTTTAGCTATAAGTCTGTAACAAAGCGTATGCTCTGTGTCTTGGCCTCCGTGCTATAAGAACACATCAAAAGCTTTGCTTAGGTTGTTTGAGTATACAGTGACGACCTTCACAGTTCGAAGGCAATCTGTGAGTCTGTAACTCTCTCCTGTAATGTATCTCTCCGAAGTAATAGTAATCATCTCTGTGTGTATTGTGTTAATCGCGGTGTTGAGTAAGTTGATTGGAAAATAATTAAGGGATATAATTTCGGTATCAAGTAATTGAAGAAGATCCGGTTTGACTGATGAACGATCGCTGGCGAAAGTTGGGAGAAACTAAATGCAATCTTCAGTTAAGAATTCAGCTGCTTGATTGGTTGTACTGGGATTTTTGTATCAATTGATCCAACAGTTGTCTTATCAGTTCATAGTAGGTAGGTTTAATGAATAAGCTTAGCACTTAGAGCATTCCTTTCAGCATTGTTTTTTTTTTCAACATTCAGTTTTCAGTTGTAGTGTGCAGTTGTGATTTTAAGATTGTACAATAGTTTTGGTTTCAAAGTAACAATCAGGTTGCATGTTGCATAATAGAAGATTGGAAGCATCCCTATTCTGAAACCTATAAACACCCAAGAGCTACAAGTCACATGCCAAATCTCCAAGTCACATTGCATTACAACAACCAACACACAAGTCCAGGGACCAGGGACCATGCGCTACGCCAAGAGCCAAAGGATGAGCCCACGAGGGACATTGTCTTTGCACTACGCGTAGAGTAATGTTAAAATAATTGGTGTATATAAACACCAAAATAAAACCATGAGATAAAAATAAAATATACACCAGCAACGCCGAAGGATAGGGGAAAAGTGCTAATCCATCGTTGTTTGTAACACTAGATGATACAAGGAGAGAACCCGATGATACAGATAGATGGTATTTGTGCTACGTACACATTCCAGCATTCAAGCATCCAACTGTTGAATAATTATTCAATTAGACAGCAAGGGCCAAGGTAAAATTGGAAAGAGGCGTGGAAAGAAGGCGCCAAAGGAAGTTTAAAATGTTAAACCCTGCAACTACAAGCGTAGCGTAGAATGAATGCACTACCAGGAGGACATTGAATGAATGAATATCTCTAAATCAATTCGAAATGCATACAAAGGAGGATCCCAATGTTAATTCAAATGCCCAAATGTAAGAATTCTGCCCACGTGTCATGGAATTGTAATGGTTACTAATGGTTAAGAGCATGTGTTTCCTCTTAGGAGGTCACGAATTCAAACCAGAGGGGGTAGTGTATGTACACCTCTGTAGACTTTAGCAGTTAAATCGCTGCACAGAGGAGGGTCCCTTGTCCCACAAACAAGGGAACAAGGAAGTCTCATACACCAATTTGGTGTCTGGCTTGGCGGTGACCTTAAAAATAAATTATTATTATTATTATTATTATTATAATTATGAGCGCCAATCTATATACATTTTCTATTTCTCGAAGAGAAGAACGCCAAGTGGTAAACAAACTGTTAACACGATTGAGAGAGTGTGTTTGAGAATACCAAATTTTTGCATGATCCAGTGTTGACAAAGAAGACCTCGTGGATTTGCTCTTCCAACGCAGTAAAAATGGCATGTTCCAACGCAGTCACATTCTGATATTAACAAACCAAATTTCTCCATTGTGAATGTTAAAGGATCTAAACCCTCTATGATTGTAAGAAAGGACATCAAGGGCACCATAATCAACGACTAAACTGATAAGCCATAGTACAATACTTGGTGTTTCATCTACATTTATTTAGTGACTTCGTCTCAGCTAGTTTAGTTTGTGCATTGGCAATGCGCAAATTTTTCTAAGAACTCTAAATTTTGTTTCCAATATTCACAATATTAAAGTGCTAAATGTTATTTGAGGTTATATTTTTGATAGAGGTGGATGTAATTATCATTTTTTGAGATTAATAAAGATTTTGGAGCCAAAGTATTGAAGAAGGAGTATAGATTTTTATGTTGTTATTGTTAGGATTATAATTCTCCTTTGTCCAAATTGGTCAAGTATGCTTAAATTAGGAGTCTTTTAGTCATTATTGAGTCACTAGTACCATTGGGTCCACATAGCCTAATTAGGCCACATGTACCGGTTACTAGAGTGCGAGGAACACTAATTGAGGCTAACTGCCACTGAGTGTGGGGAACACTAATTGAGGCTAACGGCCATTGACTGCACTTGCATGCATCAGTTTAGGCACCTCCTAGACCAATCTCTACAATTTAGGAGCCACTGGGAGTGTGGGCACCAACCTCCTTCAGTTGAGTTCAGTTGGTGACTAGTCAAGCCTAGTTATGAGTCAGTTACATTTAGTTACATCCAGTTACATTCAGTTAGACTAGTTTAACTGATCCTAACTGATTGAGCCACTGATTTAGATAACTAGAACTAACTAGTTAGGCTCCGATAGTGATTTAGACATTTCCAGTTATCCATTCAGTTAGTCTGAGTTAACCAATTCAAATTTCCTCTCATTTATTCGAATTGTCTGGTTATTAATACCAGTGTATTACATTGTAAACATCATCTAGATTGTATCCAATTAATTTTTGATTAATGAAAGCATTATACAGCTGCAAACCATTTTTTTGCACCGTTTCATTTCAATTTTGAGTAAATTTCTTGTGAGATCTATTTGTGAGTTTTGTCTTTGTTCATAGATTCCCGTGAGCTCAATTTTTATAGTTATTTTGTAGTTTGGAGTCTCTTTTATGTAAGTGTTGCTAACTCTGTCAACACTCCATTTTGTCATTTTCTGTATAGTTAAGTGGAAGTATATGGGTCATAATTCATGCTAAATGCTTTGGTCCATTGGACTTGAATATTAACTGCCCTTTTATTCTAAAATTTGATGTTGAAATAATCCCTACTAGGTGCTCAATATCAATCGAATGTTCTCTTTGTTCTGCCTCTGTCTCTGCAAATATAAAATTGTCTGTGAAATGACAGCTATCTTGCCTCTGTAAAAGACTTCATGTTGGTTTCCAATAATTGAAAAAATCTCCATTTTTAATGAATCCATGCCCATTGGTCCTTCTTTGAACATATCAACCACAAATACTTTTAAACCCATATCATTATTTATAAAGCTTGACCTCTATTTTTAGCAATAAGTCTTTTTTGAGCTATCATCAGTTAGTAAAAATGTTGAGAGAGCCCTCTTTGGTTGGAAAGGTCAGATTCCAATCAAAATTTGGTGGAAAAGGTCAGATTCCAATCAAAAGTTGGTTGGAAAGGTCAGATTCCAAATTTCCATGCAACCTGGAATGAAGCAGTTCTGGAAGATATGTTATTCCCAATCAGGCCAAACACACTCTCCTATAGAGTTCTCAATTGCACCCTAACCTCCCCGATGTGGACGAAACCCACTGGACGCACAAAATTAGTGGAGAATATTTTTGTTTGAGCAAGCAGAGCTGGATTGTTGGCCTCTTTCTCCTTCTTGTCTCGACCCGTGGTTCAATCAACAACAAAACACCAACATGACACCACCAAGACATCGGCCTGACAGAGCAAGCTCAGTCGGCAACACCCGCAAGGTAGGTGCAGTCTCACCCGAGGTATCTTAATGGGTAATTGCTAGAACCATGTTTTCGCAGGTGGCGAGGGATTCTAGTCCCTTGGCGCGTGGCCAAGGCGCTCGACAAAGATGACATGATGGAGTCTTTCACTCTGTGATAGCGGTGCAACCACAACCATAGGTCACCCGCACGACCCGACAATGTCCTTAAACCTTAATGACTGGCGCAATGATGCAATGTAGCCAATTCCTTACACTCTTCAAATAGTGTGCGACTTATATTTATACATGGAAGATTAACCATGAACTCATACACATCATTTCAATAATACTTTTAAACAATCATGCATTCATACTGCGACATACGTTCAACAACATCTGTAACTATAACAATGCAAGATAGCAAACATTCACATAAACATTCACCATTTAATAACATTCATCCACATAACACAAGAAATAACGTGGAAACCCATCTGGGAAAAACCACCAAGGTGCTCTTCATCTGGCATGAGAAATATTGGTAGCACCTTGTAGCCTGCAACTTGTAGACTATACTTAAGATATGTCTTTTTGACTCAATCTTCTTGCTCTCATGCTCTCTGGTTTATTGCTTCTATATACTCCTACTGATCCACACATAGCCTGGATCGACTCTTCTACTTTACTAGTATTCTGCGCACATAGCTGCAAGATCATAGCCTGGATCGACTCTTCTACTTTACCAGTAGTCTACGCACATAGCTGCAATATCCACGGCTCAACAACCTTCTACTTCTACCAGACTCTTCTCTGAGTTGACTAGTGAAGCTAACCAAAGCTAATCTAACCAACTGATCCAATCTTCTCTAACTTATCTAACCCTTATACATAGCAGGTTCCTTCTATTTGTAACATTTACCAGACCGTGCAAGGCTGAACGAGTACTACTCAGTTCAAAAGTCCTGCATGCATTAACCACAGCCTTAACTAGCTGTGAAAACGTCCTTCAACTCAGTTGTATCATTCATAACTAGCCGCAAAACCGTCCTATCTCCTGCTGGTTCGTCCTTCCGTAGTATTCCTTGACTTCTGCCTGTCCAGTAATAACTCTTCTACCTGCCTCTTCCACTGACTCAGATCTTCCTTTCTTGTCGCAACTATCCTGTCGCAACTTCCTCTACTTTGTGCTTCCTTTCCTGCCTTCCTCTGCCACACGCATGTTTTATCTTTCTGCGTCGGTTCATTTGCTTCCTTCTTTACCTACTTTTCCCTTGTCGCGTGCGCACTTTTCCTCTTTTGATTGTGCGTCTCATTCTTCCTTGTGTACTTTTCCTGTCCCAACAGGCCCCCAACACTCACATGTGGCTCATCCCGAACCACTAAGCAAAAATGGATATCTTCCAAAAATTGTGTCTGCTTGCGACTTAAGCCTCCATCTCGGGCTCCGACACAGGAGGACCAACCTTGTCTTGGAATTCCTTCACCATTTGTTGCACTCTCATTAGAGAGAATTTGAGGTCAAAAATGGGCCTCAAGAGGACCAAAATGTACTATAAAAATCAACCAATTACATTCTAGTATATGACATCATCCCCCATGGTTGAGGTGGCATTGCATGAGTTAAGAATGCTTATTTGTCACATTTTCTATGGTGGATGAAAACCCATAGTTAAACAAGGTAGTGGTAAAAGTACTTTTAAGTCATAAAGTGAAGTACTCATAATAAAAGTCATTTCACACTTTCTCATAAAATAATATTATTGTTATTTTCAAGTAAAGTACTCACAATTCACTTTCTCATAAAATAATATTATTGTCATTTTCAAGTAAAGTACTCATAATTCATAAAAATGTATTTTCACATTTTTTTATAAAATAATATATTGTCATTTTCATGTTTTTTAATTTTAAATTATATATTCACTCAATTGTATTTAATATCATAATGTCAAACTAATATATATATATATATAATCTTGTACTTTTAAAATAAATTAAATTCATCAATGATATGTATATAAAAAAAATATATTAGTTATGCATATAAATTAAATTCATTTTTGTTTAATTTTATTTACAAGTTCAAGACAAATAAATGCTAAAGGACAATAAATTTTTTGGAATTTACAATGAATCTTAGTCACATCATTGTAGAGTTATTTTATTAATTTTATTTATAGTCAATTTAGAAAAGTAACTCAACCATGGTTATTTATATTGTGCATAAAAAGTAGTGTAGGAGGTGAGTTGTCATATATACCTACCCCATAAAACCCCTAACTCATAATATTTTAATATATCTTATATGTTTGTAGTACATCTCTTAGGAGGCCCATTTTTGACCTCAAATTCTCTCTAATGAGCAACTTCCGCTGTGACTTCCTCCGCCTGTGCGGTCAACTGCTCCACTCAGTCGAAACTGATATGTTTCGATGGTCTTGCCTCTAGTGGTTGTGCCATATGTTGAAGTTTCTGCTACACAGGTTGAATAAGGCCTTTGAGCCATGTTGCTTTCGATTGGTGTGCCTCCACCTTGGATTCCCTAGTCCACTCCTGGTCATGAAGAGCCTGGACTTCCTGATGCAGATGTTTGATCTCTGCCATCTTTGTAACCTTCTCCTAAAAGGGCAGCTTCTTCATCTCTGCCTTCATCGCGCTGGTTTTCTCGTCAGCTTGCCTCGTGCTTGCCCTAATATTTTCTACAGTTTCATCTTCTAGAAGCACTTCCCAAATCATGGAAACCGCTTCAACTGCATTTACGTAGAGTGCTTCTCCTTCGCTGATCTTCCTAGTAGCCTCAGATGCTGCTCTTCTTCTCTCTTCGAGCACCTCAGGAGGTGTGCTAGGTACCTGCCTTGCCTGAAGTTCCTCAACCTGCTTCTTTCGCTCTGCTACAATCCGCAACAGCTGGGAAACCTTGGTTGTTGAATCTTCATCTTCCTTGCCCTCTTCCGATGGGAAGTATGCGACCGTGCCCTTAATGGATTCCGCTAGTGCAACGCGTCTATGCTCGTGCACCTCGATTTCTTGCTCTTTTTCTTTCAGGTGGGCCTTGCACTGCTTGGCCTTCCTTTGCTTTTTTGTTTCCTTATAAGAAACAACATTCTCCCTCAGCCGTATTCCTTCGCGGCTGCCTGTTGTAAGTCATAGACTTCACCCAATGAAAGCTTGGAGAAGTCAATCTATAATGTTGAAAATTCTTTGACAACATCATCGAACACACCCTTCGTCGTTCTTGTCTCCATTGCACACCCATGGATTTGTACTTTTATTGGTGGCACTAGCTCTAGTGTAACGAGCAAGACGTTTGGATCCACACCATATGTTTCAGCATCAATAGTAGTTTTGACTTCATTAATGGCGTCGATGAGCTTATTGAGGTGTTCTGCAACTTGACCAACCACATTCTCCTGCTATGTGTTCAGAAATTCAAGGCTTTTCTTGGCGACCTCGGCTACAACGTTTGCTAGATCTTGAACATTGTCCTCAGTCAACGTGTTCATGTTAGTCACTATGCTGAATTTTCTCTTCTTGTGCAGTGGCCCGCGCTGTTGTTACTGTTCTTTCTGGCGATTGCGGGTCTCCTCATCAGTAGGTGTCTTCTCTTCATCGCTTCGATGGGAGCCACCATCACCGTTGTTATCATCGTTGTCTTGAACGTTGCCTCCATTGTTTCCTTGGCCATTTCCTTGGCCAATTCCAACATCACTTCTTGTGCCAGCGTTTCCACCTTGGTTAGCTGGTGGGTATTCTTGGTTTTCTTCTTCCGGAAGCGACTTTTCCAGTGGGTCGCGCCATTATTCAGGCCACTCCGTGACAATAGCATCCACATCCTCATCCATGATTATGAACCCTCCTTGTTGCGCTTGCTTGGCCGAGTCCTTCTTCGGCTCCAAAATCATGTTATGCCCTCCCGCCTGAAAATTTATGAAAGCAACATACCTATGCACAGTCATCGTCTGGATTCCGTGGGATCGCCTGATAACATCATGCAGTGCCTTGGCATGCATAAATAAATTGAAGTTACTATCCGTCTGGTGGATTTTGTTTTTCTTGTCCTCCCACAGGTTCTGGTATTTTGCGCCTAGGAAAGGAAGTGGGACATCCATTGGCTCGCAATACGGTGGATTGGCCCACAAGGTGAACGATATCAGGATGAGTAGCTAGGAGTAGTGAAACTTGTATTTTGATTCCTCCTACACCTGATCTGCGTTGTCAGTCAGTTCATTCAGCAAGAACTGCGACCAGTTGAAAGTCACACCTTGTGAGCATAGCTCTGCCAACTCTACCTCTCCAATGGTGCATTCATTCGGCCTCATCTTATGCAACAGATTGCACGACAGGATCCTTGCGGTGAACCGCATGCCAGCTTCTTCTATATGGGGAATGGATAATCCCCTTCCCGTGTGCTACAGACTATACGTATACTTCATCTTGGTGGTATCCCTGCCCTGGTGCAAATATGGCGTGAGATCGTGTCCTTTCTTCGACAATCCTGTAATCAACGAGATAAGCTCAACGTCGACCGAGTATGGATGATCAAGCCATAGGCACCCCCTGTGGAAACAGACCAGGAGATGCTTCACATATGTGTTGGTCTGCTGGCTATGGCCAAAATGCGGCATGAACAACAAGTTGGTTAATCCTGCCTGGTCAGTGCTAGCAACCCACTTGATTGGTTTGAGAATCTCACGCCCAGTTGGCCTGGTATGAATTATGACAATGCAGTTCTTTCTTTCCATCCCCTACTGCAAGCGAGTGTCATAGTCCTTGAATCCCAATTGGGCAATCTTTGGCTTTATATCCATCAACAGGGGTACGTGATCAGGGATTTGCGGCGCTACCAAAAAAAATTGGCTTTCGTGGGGAGCGTCATTGGCTCTGCCTTGGCTCTCCTCGACCGGACATAATGTGGGAAGCTTTCATATTACTCCTTAGCGCTCGGGTCACTGCGAGGTGGGAAGTCCTCATCCATCATCTCTTCCTCGAGGACGTCCTCCTGCATGGGTGCTTTCCCAGTTTCGTATGCTACGGCCTTGGCCTTGCGTTTCCTTGTCATTCCTGGCTGGGATGACTCTCTAGCCACTCTCTTCCCTTCTTGTCTCGGCTCTCTGATAGGTTGTCCAGGTGTAGTTGGTGGGTTCTGAACAGGGTTCGGCACAGGGCGCAAACCAGGGGGTGGAACAACTATTGGACCAGGTGCAGTAGTAGGCTTATTTCTTGTTCGTGCCATTGGTTAAATTTCTGGTTCTCGCTCTAGTTGCTGCACTTCGGGCGAGTTGATCTCTTCTTCAATTGGAAATCCCGAGGGGACAGTCACTTCGAATAACTCACTTGCAATGGAGATCTATATTATTATGGGTGTTGGCTCTCACTCTATGATAGGATTCGACTCTCTAAAATGTCGGCTCTAGTTCTCTTGGCTCTCTCTTCGTGCGTAAAATAATGCTTGATGGCGAAGCCTTGTATTTATATTGACCTATGTATCATGAAGTCATCATACGATGGGAGGTCGAGGTCTAATCGGCCACATGGGATTCTCAGCCGAGGCATTTTGTCATTAAATTGAGAACTTGAGTGTTGCTCTATACCTTTCATTATAAGTATGGAAGTTATGTCGAGGATGACCGATGGGACCAAAAAGCACGACGTCATTCTCCTCGTATTTCATCGAATTAATGGCACTTTAGCTTTCATCGCCGCCTCAATCTTCAGCGGATATTTGTACTTTATTGTCGGCCAACTTGTCATTTCCTCTTTTTTCCTGCACTTTCCACCTTTTCCTGCATTGTGCGCTTTTAGCTGGTTCCGCTGCAGACGTGCGACAGAACAATTTCTGCCTTTTTGCTTTTTCCTGCTTTTTTTTTCATGTGCAACGCGATTCTATCCAGGGATGTTATGACCATCATAGTATGGTTTCATACGGCTTCCATTCACCATACCTGCGACATAAGTTCCGTCTAGTCTCTGCAGTTTTACTGCGCCTACATTAGTGATGTGCGTGATCACATATGGCCCTAGCCAATGTGTCTTTAGCTTACCTAGGTGTTTGAAAAATGTGTTTCCATACAACAACACAAGTCCTCCGAATTTGAATGGTTTGAGCTAGATATGATGATCATGCCATGCTTTCTGTCTCTGCTTCTCGACAGTCTGATGAAATCCTATGATGAAGCAATCCTATTCCATATGAATGAGCTGCGACAGCATCTGTTCGACAGCATCTTCGTCGATCATCTTTGTCAACGCAACAATCCGTAGACTTGGGACAATATACTCCATTGGCACAATAGCTTCCTGTCCATATACCAATATGAATGGGGTGTGCCCTGTTAGTCGCTTGCAAGTTGTGTGATACGCCCATAGCACAGTTGATACTTTTTGATCCCAGTCACCTCGACACAAATTGCATACCTTGGTCAATGCATTCTCCAGAATCTTGTTAAAATCTTTGACCGTTCCATTTTCTTGAGGGTGAGAGGGCATCGTCTTCTTATGCTGGATATGAAACTCTATAGTAAGCTCAACAATCATTTTGTTAACAAAATTTGTACCTTGGTCGTTGAGTATAATTTTCAGGCATCCAAATCTAGTCACCACATTTTCAAATAAAAACTTCATCGCAGTCACAGTGGTGCAATCTTTAAAAGGCGTAGCATCAACCCATCTAGTTAAATAGTCCGTCGCAGTGATAATGTAATGTGTGCCAGTCCTTTTCCCTGGAGGACTGATCAGACCCACAAAATCAACAACCCATTTGTCAAATCCTTGCAACATTATCTGTGGTGCAAGCGGCATCTCGTTGGGGTGCGATGGTTTCCATGTCCTCTGGCAGATATCACAGTGTCTGCAGAAGCTTTTAATATCCTTGTGTATGGTTGGCCATTATAGTCCTTCCTGTAATATCTTGCACACAATTTCTTTTCCCGGGTAGTGTCCACCTATGACACCAGCATGTGCTTCACTCATAAACCACGGTCGCTCATAATAAAAAACACAATGGCGCAGGATTTCATCTGCGCCCAACTTGTAGAGGTGTCCAACAATCAATGTGAAATCTGCAACTCTGACTGCCAAGTGTTTCTTTTGATTAGTGGAGAATCCTGGAGGTGCATAGAATGTACTTAAGAAGTGGATAATTGTGTTGAATTCCTTGTTCCGATCTTCCATCATAGTGACTGCAAATAGTTGTTCGTCAGGAAAATGATCTTCTAGGCTAGTTGGTTCTTTACCACTTTCTATCTGTGATAGGTGGTCTGGCCCAACATTCAGTCGACCAGGTTTAACTATGACCTCAAAGTCAATTTCTTGAAACAGGAGAAGCCATCGACAGATCTACCCCCCCCCCCCAACACTAGCTTCTTGACTAGGTATTTCAATGCTAAATAATTAGTGTACATCTGAAAATGTCCACCCAACAAGTAGTGTCAAAATTTCTGAAGCACATAGACCATAGCGAGGCCTTCTCTTTTTGTCGTAGTGTAATTTTTCTCTGTTGTTGACAGTTTTCTGCTAGAAAAAGCAATAGGGTGATCACGTGCACCCTCTCCTAGTTGTGTCAGGACTATGTCGAGCGCGAGAGACAATGCATCGACATGAACATGGAACTCCTTCTTCCAGTTGGGGAACACAAGTATTGGCGCAGTGGCCATCTTTTTCTTCAGTTTGACTAAGCTTACCTGGAAAGCTGATGTCCATTGAAACTTTGCATCTTTCTTCAGCAGTTTCTCCATAGGCGCAATGATCTCTGCATACCCTCTGATGAACTTCTTGTAGTAGCCTGTATGTCCTAGCACTGATCTGAGTTGCGTGACTAATGTAGGTGGTGGTAATCCAAGAATGATCGCAACTTTTTCTAGGTAGACCAAACTACTGTTGCGACATACGATGTGACCCAACAACAAACCAAATGGTGCACAAAATATACATTTCTTAGAGTCAAGAACGATCTGATACTGGCGAAAGTGGCCCAGCATCATGCGTAGACTCTCAATATGGTCTCTTACTAGACCAAACACAGTCAAATCATCAAAGTAGACCTCAAGAAATTTATGAATAAAATCTTTAAAAGAAGAGACTACTATTCTAGAAAAAATAGCAGGTGTATTCTTGAGTCCAAAGTGCATTACCGTGTACTGGTAGCATCCCCATTCTGTGACGAAGGTTGTTTTATGGTGATCCTCCTTCGCGATTTTGACTTGTTGATAGTCAGACAAGCCATCGGTGAATGAATGCATCTCTTGTCCTCTGACGCTTTCAAGTACTTCATCTATAAATGGTGTTGGGAATGGATCATGTAGGAATGCATCATTCAGCTTTCTTAGGTTGACACAGATCCTCAATTTTCCTATTGTTTTCTTATCTTGGATCACTATAGGGATGATCCACTCCAATTCCTCAATAGGTTCAATGATTCCTGCGTCGAGCATGCGATCCAATTCTACTTTTACCTTCTATTTATATCTTGGATTCAATATATACGGACGTTGTTTACTGGGTTTAGCATTTGATCGTAGGGGTATTTTCATGTCCCCTAGGTCACCGACTATTCCCTTCATCTCTGAGAAGTTGGTAGGGAATAGATCCTAATACTCATGCAACAAATCTATGATCTTCACAACTGTCTCTTCATCCCAATAATCTCCTATATTAGCAAACTTTGGGTTCTCTGGCAACCCAATGTTTACTTTGTTTATTTTCAATGGCTTAAGGAATTGATCACTTGAAATACCGGCTCCTTCTACTGCACGCGTTCCCTCTAATTTTGGTATGTTTATGTTAGTCGGATCATCATCTGGGTCTCCAACTAGATTATAGCAAGCCATCCATTGCTGAATGGTCGCACTGCATTGGTGAGCGTTGGCCTACTTGAGAGGTATTTCGGCAAATATCTTCTCCTTTATCGTTTGAAGTGCAACATCAACTGTAGGTTTCTCATCAACAAATTCAAATGTCTGCTTAAACTTCTTAGCGATCCCTTCCCAATATTGGGTTCCTTGTCGTAACTCCATAGATGCATACCACATTCTAGGTGTCATTTCCAATGCATGAGTGAAATGATGGACCCATTCCTATCGCGGGTATTCTGCAAATACGGTGCGACACTGATTTATGTGATCGACGGGGCTTGACAATCCTGTGTATTTGTGGCTCATTGTGGTGACTTCTTCATCGAATATGACTTTCATTGAACCTTCTGCATTGTGGCCATTCTGTTATGAACTGCTTGTGTGTACCCCACCATCTAGAGGGTGTAGCCTTCAGCACATGGTCTAATGCAGACAAGCACTGCGAATTTGTTACAAGTACTTCAAACTCAATCAGGAAGGTCGCAATGTTAGGAAATCCCTCATAGGTGGCCAGCTCACATAGCTCGTTCTCCACCCGTCGCACAGACCTTGTAACTCTTGCGCACCTCCTCATAGAGACCTCATGTAGCCTATTTTTCCAGTTCTCTAATTCCTACCCTGAGTCAGATGTGCAGGATCTAGCACTCTTCCAACTCAGGTTTCCATCCACTGTCGCGTTAATATAGTCTTCTTGCATGGTGGTGAAATTATAGATCTGGTCTAGATAGTCACCCTGTCCGTCATTGTAGACAGGCTCACCATACCTCTGTCCTTCCAATGGTTCAATGGGAAACACTACTCTCATCTCATTATCCTTGAATGAGAGGATCCTTTTCTTGAAGTTTTTAATGATTTGATTATATATGGCCCAATATATCCCCAACAATGCAGGATATGGGTTCATGTCATCAACAATTTTAATGAATTCAAAGTCCGCAAATGTGCGCAACCCGTCAATGTTGATAGGGACTTGACTCAACCTACCAATTGGTAGAACCTTCGCCTGATTTGCAAGTCACAGCTGGAGAGGAGACCAGTCCAAACGCGGCTTGCCCATACTCTCCCCAGTTTGTTGCGTCAAAATATTGACATTAGACCCCAAGCCTAAAATGATATAGTTCATGTCATAATACCCTATCTGCGTAATCATTCTTGACTTGCGTCTAGTTTTGAATTTCTTGCTAACCTGGTTAACTTTATTTTCAGGCTGCGGCTCTACTAGTGTTTCTTCTATCAGTGCTTGTAGTTCTGTGATAGCATATTTATCTTGTATTGACGCTAAGCAACTTAACAGAAATGACTTGAGCTTACTAACATTTTGTGGAATCTTCTGCTGAAATATCTGCTGAAATTGTTTAGGCATCTCCCTGACTTCTTCTGATGTCGACGGTTCTTCTGGATCCACAAACTAATGTCACACATCCATGGATACTTGCTTTTGTTTCTCGATGTCGAATGGTACCTTCTTCTGCGTCGCGGGTCGTACCTACAGCTGCAGTTGTTCCTGCAAGGTTTCTTGATCATCTCCAGTTGCATCACCTCCTCGTGTCATGACAACGACATTCAAAAGTCTTGGCTCCACAATAATCATTTGAACGTAAAAGTGTGGATTTGGGTTTGGGTTTGGATTCTGCGGAGGGTTAGGACCTGTGATGGTTCTTTCCTACCACTTTGCGGTCAACTGGGGACATTTCTCCACATTATTGTCCTGTACCTTACAATATGAGCTTGTCTTCGCAGGTTCTAGGAAATCTTTGGCATAGTGACCTGGTTGTCCATGATTATAGCATGTAACCTGACCTCTTCCTCTACCAAATCCTCCTCCTCCTCCTCTTCCTCTGAAGTTTCCACCAGCCCTTCCTTGAGGGTGTGGTTGCTGCGGGGGGTACTGGTTTTGTTGATATTGCGGCTGATAGTGATTATTCTGCGCATATGGTTGCTGTGGTGCATACTAAGGCTGATACTGGTTCTGATATTGATTGGGTGGGAAATGCTCAGGATGATACGACGCTTGCGCCGGTTCAACCTTAGTTAGCCCCTCATTCTTCATCAAGTATGTGTCGACCGTCTTTTCCTTGAGGAGATGGTATGCTCTGCAATCCTTCTCTTCATGCCCTACTGACTTGCAGAATTTACAGAACAGGTTTGTGGGAGTGCTTAGAATCTTTTGCAAGTATAAACAGTCCTCGTTGCGATGTCCTCTCATCTAACAGATGCGACACCATGGTAGTCCATGGGCACTTAATGGGTTTGGCGCACCGGATGAGATGTAATTCATGAAGGTTGGACAATTATCCTTGTTGTGTCCATCCATTCTTCATTTTTCACACCATAAATCTTCATGGGCTTCCTTACCCTTCTTGATGTCCTGCAATTGTATCGTCAGGTTAGCCAACTGTGACTAAATATGCACCATCACCAATTAGCGAGGCCTCTAGCTTCATTGCCAAATCTAGCGCTATTGTCCATGAATCGATATTTTGTTGCATTAATGGGCCTCAGTTGTGTGGTAGTAGCGCAACAATAAACCACTATTTATGCTATACATCCGACATATGGAAAATTAACTTGGCCATTTAAGTCTTGAACCATTGGTCAAAGTTCCATACTGACTCTGCCAATGCTTGTTTGATTTCCTTGATCTCATTGATACACTGTGACTCATATTTAGGTTTTCTGAACTCAGAGATCATTGTAGCTCGTATCTCATCAAGGTTCTTCTGCAGTGTTCCTAAAGGTACTACACAGAACTTCATAAACTAGTCGAGCGCAGACCCCTTAGAGTCATGATCATCAGTGCTTTCTTCAAGTCCGCGTTCTGAACTAAGTGAACCATCCAAACAGCTTCACAGATGAACCAATTCTACTTTGGGTCTTCTGCTCCATTACCATTGAATGTAGGTAACCGAATATCCACCCCAGCCATTACGTTGGCGTTGGGGTTATCTGGTGACTGATTTAACGAAGGTGTTTGTTCTTGCGCGCTAGTCACAGTACTAGCACTATCAGTATTGACAAATCTTTCAGGAGATGAGGCTCTAGATCTTACCTCTGGCGATACTCCTGGTGTGATGTAGTGGTTTCCTAACCTTGGTGACTCGATAGTCTCTTCAGAGTGTCATGTCCCCACCCATCTACCGTAGAGAGGACGCAACTATGCTGCTATCTAATCTGGGAAAACTAGCCCCATAAACATAAAAAGAAATGCATTGAATTAATAACATGCACAGATTCATAAATATTTAACACACAGCGGAAGCAAATCCATTCCATTCATTCACATGTTCATTGTAATTCATTATCAAATGTAAATACATAGATTTAAACAAAAGAATACTTATCTTGGAAGTGAAGCTCGTCCCGCAACCTGCTATGTCACTGCAACGTTCCACCCAACCATAGGCTAGTGTGCTCATCAATCTCTCACAAGCACTACCACCCCTGAGCTGAGCATGATTCCCACCAGGAATAAGGAACACTAGCAGGCTCACACATTGCCAAGGATACCACAAAATTCAGCCAAGCCAACACAATTGGGTTTACTAGGCCGCAAAGGAGCTGGAAAGGATGACTGCTAAGATAGTGAGCTCAACCACAGAGCTATGGACACTTGCACAAGATCTATCCTGGCTTCTAGAACATCTACACACCCAACATAAGGAAGCACCCCCTTCTCTGCTACACAACCCCTAGGGATATTCCTTCCCTTCCAACGCTATTCAGGGTATGCAAAGAAGAAAACTATCCCTCTAGATCCTTCTGTGAGGTTCCTTCACACAATAGGTTTATCAAGCTGGTTAGACCCCATTTCCACTCCCAATTCAGTTCATACCAAAGTATAGATGCATAAACAACAAGATACACTATTCTGGTTCGAGGAAAACAGTTTTGGAAACAAAACGAATTGCCAAGATGGGTGAAAACAACCCCCTAATAGCAATTTGATTCCCAGGGATGTTTTGGCCCTAACGTGGCCAAAATGGACTCAACAACACCCAAGAAATTGCGGGTCTCTTCTCCCACTCGCTGTGCAACACAAAAACGGTTTGCCTCAGTCGGGTAATGAGGATAAACAACAACGAATCCATCAGACAAAGAGCCCAGCCATTGAGCTTTGCCCAATCGACTTCCTAGACATGGAAAACTCCAGAACTTGCAAAAATGTGAATCGAAAAAATGGATTTCTCCCTGAATGGAAATCCCAGGTGAGGAAATCAACTGCATGTGTGCATGAGGAAAAATGCGGCTGCCAGTCCGTGAGGATGAGTTGCGACTACCTCCATGAGTGAAGAATGAGGGTCTCCTCCTCCACGTGAGGGTAATGGATGAGATATCTCCCTTGGGAAAGCGTGGGGTCAAAGTCTAATAGCCCTGCCAGAATTGACGGCTTCCCATACTCCCCTTTCCCTAAGGCAATAACTGCCCAACTACTCCTTGGAGAGTTAAGTGGTTGGTTGAATAAGACAATAAATTAGTTGCCAAATCTTTTGGGTTCTTTTATTGACCTTTGGATTTTTCCTATTGGCCCAAGGTTTGAATATTCCCCCCTCTTATCCTTAGGAAATCATGCCCCCATCTCATTATTTGCTACATTGACATAGTTGTTTGTGGGTTTTTAATTAAATTGCATATTTACATGATGCCAAAAAATTATAATGTGCCAGCTAGCAAAAAATACCATTGACATCGATTTTAATCGCTGAACCTAAAATGATAAATCAATGGTGGGGATTTTGCCTTTAGCTCCACACCATGATTAAATACAATATAAACATCATATACATTTTTAATGCAAGTTGGGTCAAAATTGGGGTGTTACACAAAGTCTTCTTCTCCTTCTGAAATCGGGATATAGTCTTCCTCTTTGTCACAAAAACCTTTGTCTACTTGCGACTGAAGTTCTTGCTCAGTATCCTTGAACAGACTAGGAGCCCATCAACCTTCCTCTGTCTTTCTTCTTTTCCCTGATCTGAATCTCCTTCGACTCCTTAGGAATCCAACTTCTAGTTCAGGTTCTGTGCTTCTTGGGAACATCTCAACTCACCATTTCCCATTTTCTTGACAATTCATTTGCGACATAGCCTTCCTCCGGTGTATGCGACTCAACTACTCAACTGCAAGATACCCATCTCATAAACAAGCATCTTGATCCATGTACTGATAGATAACATATATTTTCTTCAGGTTCCTTGGAAAAAAATTCTTTCAGCCTCACTATATGAGGTTATAGCCTCTATTGCAAACTCAGTAATACATCCTTGCAAAATACTGTCAACCCAAAAATCAACAGCTCTAGAGATGGTGTTGCTTACACTGGTTACTTCGCGCACCAACTAATCATTCCATTCGACTGCTTCTCTCCTTTGGAAATTTGTCTGCCTTCTTGCCAATCTTGACAGCCAATCATGTAGTACAATGGGAAACTATGCAAAGAATATATCGTGAATATTAGAATATATGTATTCATCTACCCAGTTTTATGCGCTCAACTGAGATCCTGCACTCTCCTCTTGCGCGAATGCTAGCATCTTAGACTCCAGCCAATCCTCGATCTCATTCTTCATCGGATTGCAAAACATTTTCCTCGACTCAAATGGTTAACGGTCCCGACAACAGAACCATTTGTTGGCCTCTTTCTCCTTCTTGTCTTGACCCGCGGTTCAATAAACAACACAACACCAACATGACACCACAAGACATCGGCCCGACAGAGCAAGCTCAGTCGGCAACACCCGTGAGGCAAGCGCAGTCTCACCAGAGATATCTTAATGGGTAATATCTAGAACCATGTTTCCGCAGTTGGTGAGGGATTATAGTCCCTTGGAACGCGTCCAAGGCGCTCGACAAAGACGATGTGAGGGATTCTTTCACTATACAATAGCGGCGCAACCACAGCCACATGTCACCCACGCGACCCGACAATGTCCTTAAACCTTAATGACTGGCCCAACAGTGTGACATAGCCAATTCCTTACACTCTTCAGACAGTGTGTGACTTATATTTATACTTGGCATATTAACCATGAACTCATACACAACATTTCAACAATACTTTTAAACAGTCGTGCATTCATACTGTGACATACATTCAACAACAACTGTAACTGTAATAATGCAAGATAGCAAAAATTCACATAAACATTCACCATTTAACAACATTCATCCATATAACACAAGAAATAACGTGGAAACCCATATGGGAAAAACCACCAAGGTGCTCTTCATTTGGAATGAGAAATATAGGTAGCACCTTGCAGCCTGCAACTTGTAGACTGTTCTTAAGATATGTCTTTCTGACTCAATCTTCTTTCTCTTATTCTCTCGGGTTTATTGCTTCTATCTACTCCTACTGATCCGCACACAACCTGGATCGAATCTTCTACTTTACTAGCGATCTGCGCACACGACTGCAAGATCTGCGACTCAACAACCTTCTACTTCAACTGGACTCTTCTTTGAGTTGACTACTGAAGCTAACCAAAGCTAATCTAACCAACTGAACCAATCTTCTCTAACTTATCTAACCCTTATACAGAGTAGGTTCCTTCTATTTATAACATTTACCAGACTGCGCAGGGCCGACTGAGTACTACTTAGTTATTACAGACTCAAATGGTTACAAAATATATCTGTTACATTAAATGCTAGCCCATACCTAGCCGCAAAAGTCATGCATGCATTAACCACAAGCTTAACTAGCCTCATAAACATCCTTCAGCTTGGTTGTACCAGTCATCACTAGCCGCAAAACCGTCCTATCTCTTGCTAGTTCGTCCTTCCGCAGTCTTCCTTGACTTCCTCTTGTCCAACAATAATTCTTCTACCCGCCTCTTCCACTGACTCGGATCTTCTTCCTTGTCGTAGCTTCCTCTGCTCTGTGCTTCCTTTCTCGCCTTTCTTTGCTGCATGCATGTTTAATATTTCTATGCCAGTTCATTTGCTTCCTTCTTGACCTTCTTTTCCCTTGTCATGTGCACACTTTTCCTCTTTTGCTTGCGCGTCTCATTCTTCCTTGTGTACTTTTCCTGGCCCAACATGGATGAACATTACCAACATATTCCATGAATTGGAAGGAGATCATTTGGATGAATTCCGGAAGCTCTATGCAGGCCACGTTTGACCCATAGGCCCTCTGTTGCCGGACTCGTTACTAAGCGACCAATATCTCACCACGCCAATGGCTCGATTGGCCTCAACAGAGTTAGAATGGTTGGACTATTGATCCCCAAGATCAGTCGTTTATGTCTCTTTTGGCAGCCAAAGCTTACTCTCTCCTTCTTAGATCATTGAATTAGCGTTGGGTTTAGAGGCAAGTGGGAATCCCTTTCTTTGGGTAATGAAACTCCCAACTTCTAGTGAGAACAATCCCACCCCCTTTGCCGTGGATGGGTTTTGCAGGCGCACAAAGTAGCAAGGTTGAATAGTAAGCAGATGGACATATCAGTTAGCCATCCTTTCTCACCCTTTTATGGGAGCTTTTATTACTTACTGTGGTTGGAACTCTATGCTTGAGGCCTTATGCACAGGAGTTCCTCTTATATGTTTGCCATTGTTCCCAAATGATCAACACTTCAACACGAGGTTTATCGTGGACGAAGCTAAGGTTGGAATTGAGGTTGTGAAGCATGAGGAGGATCAACTGGTTAGAAGGGATGAAATGTAGAAGTCTACGAGAACTCTGATGGACGATGATCACAGTGGACATGAAAGAGTAAAATTGTTGAAGGAAAACTGTAAAAAGCTTAAGGAGTTCGCCAAGAAAACCATATCTGAATATGGATCATCATCTAACCACTTCAATATGGTTGTAGAAGACATTATGTTGTTGCAAATAAAGAAGAAAGACCCAGCTTCAAATCCTTGCATGTAATTGCACCAACAGAGAAAAGATATTTGCAGCCAGATGTGCAGTATGGCAATCTATATATAGTATTCTTGGAACGATTATGTAATAAGTTTATATTGTTCTAATTGGAGTCAAGATTCTAAATTTGTGCTCATGGGATATGGATTGATTTGAGGAACCAATATTTACAATGGCTTTGAAGTGTTTAATGCATGGGCATAAATTAATATTGATAGTTAAAGTTTAGGGAGAAGTTTAGAGATGGTTTCATTGTGATTTTTTTATATTTTAATGGATCCGATTTTGCTAAAAATTTAAGTTATTGAAAATGTGAATTTTGTTTCTGTTTTGAACTAAGGTCGGTTATGAAAATGATTGCACTAAGAGGAGGTGTTCTCCAACCCACTATGGGGGAGATCGTGTCAATTTAGTCATGTTATGCTAGCCAATATAAATAAAAAATATTAAAAAATGAAAAACATAAATTATATATTGACTTAAATTAAAAAATAAAGTATATAGATGGAAACATTAACCTATTGGGCGACATTATTAATGCATAATAATTAAGAGTAAGTGTTATAGAATGGAGTAATTCGATTCGTGTTAAGTGAAGGCTTACAAAGAATGAAAGAGTTGAATGATATGTTTGACATACAAGGTTAGGTAAATCATCGTTGGTTGACTTTGATTACGATGTTCTTTTTTAGAAAATTTCAGCATCCGATTAAGATTTTTTTTATTTATGTGAAAGAAATACATTATATATTAAGGGGTAAATGCTATTTTTGTAATTGGTTAGAAAATTGTATTATTGGGATTTTTATTGCCGTGTATAACAATTTCATCATTGGATTAACAATTTTTTTATTTATGTGAAAGAAATACATTATATATTAAGTGGCACATGTTATTTTTGTAATTGGTAGGGAGTTGTTGCAGCTATATTCTAGATTCCATGGATATTTGAAAGAAGTTATGAAAGATCTGTAGATTTTGCTTGTAAATCTCATTAGTTGATTTGAATTAATGGTTTATATATAGAATGGAATGATATTAATTATTTTTCATTTTTCTTTTTAAATTTGTATAAAATGTATAGTCAAAATATTTACAAACCTAATATTTACAAATTTATATTTTTCCATGGATAATTGCTTTCATGACTTTTTAAAACATTCTTGTGCAAATTTGTGGAACATAATTAAGATCCATTTTTTAGTATAAACTTGTGAAAGCCATAGAACACAATTGCAATGCTGAGAACGGATTCAATATTTTATTCAATAAAGATATCTGGATTTAGTATAAAACGAATAAAAAATCTGTCTGTGGTTGTTTTCCTTTAAGCCTTAGTCGACCCCTTGAAACCTTAGATTTTTTTGAAGGTTCAGTACAAGAGGTTTGTACGATCTAAGAATATGTTTGAAGACGTATCTAAGAAGAGAAAATGGAGTTGGAATTCAAGCAAAACATGGTGATGGGATTGGTGTTGGTGGACAGAAATTGAAACGATCAAGTATTGGTATTTGGATTCATGTTGAGTCTCCCTTGCCTCCAAAATGGCAGCCATGTTTAGACCTTCAAGTTTGTTTCTTTCTTCCATTATTTTTCTTGATTACATATTGTGTTTATCTTTTATTCAGGGTTTAGAATTTCAGGTTTGTTTCCTTTATTATTATTATTACATATTGTGTTTCCCTTTTTATTTAGGGTTTTTGTTATTGTTGTTGTCATTGAATTCACCTTTAGGTTTGTTTCATTTTTCTAGTTTTTTCTTGATTACAAATTGTGTTTCTTTTTTATTAATGGTTTATTTTGTTGATCATTGAATTCATCAATGATTGCAGGAAAGAGAAATATATTATTACATTTCAACCACACAAATGAAGACTTGACATGATACAAGAGAAACAAGTTCAATTTCTGATTGTCAGCCTATGCAGTAGGACCTCCAAATGAATCTTCTAGAAAACAGTAAGATATGGAAGAAACTACAGAAGGAAGAACTTGCAGCTGGAAGGAAGAACTGATCTAATCTCTTTGATGAAAATAACATAGAGATGATTGTAGTGGCATGTGCATAGAGTAACATGTTTATGATGTTTTATAAGGCTTTTCCTTCATGCCCCAACTGCAATTACGTGCATCCAATTAAATCTTATTTTTTTATGACAAAAAGTTGTATAGAATTTTACCTTTTGTGTAGTCGACTTAAGTTGGGAATAATATGGGGACGGGTACAATCAACTATGGTTAGTTTAGCGTTGCAGTTATATATTGTATAAATTGCATCAGTGGACCTGAAATTAACGACTAAAATTAAGAATTCCAAGGATAAATATCCCATAAATCGTTTGAGTTTATAAGATTGCATTGAGGATTAAGGCCAGTTAGTAATTGTTGTTTTATATATATGGAACCTGCATATCTTTTTGAATCAGAATCTCACGGAGAGCGTTGTAGAATGCAGTAATCTCATTTAGAGCAATGTCTTGTAAGAAAGTAAAAGATTGAAATTGTATTATTTAGGTTTTAAGAGTTTGGTCATTGAGAATAACAAGGTAGAGGAAATATTTATTGTACTTTTTGAGTGTTGTTGATGGATAAAATCTCAACATATTGACATAAATATATTCTTTAAAATCAATGTAATATATCTAATGAATTACTTAACAAAGTTGAGGAGATCTTTAGTGTACTTTCTGTTATGAGTGTTGTTGATGGATAAACTCTCATCAAGTTAATAGACTGACATAAATATATTCTAAAGAATCAATATCATAGATCTAATGAATTCTCAACAATGTAATTTGGATGTCATAAATATATTTGGAAAAATGAATTCAACAATTCTAATCAATATCTTCAAAATCGAATCGACCGATAAACTCTCAACAAAACAGTCATAATAATATCAACGAAATTAATTTTTTTTATAAAATCTCACACTACAATGGTACAAGAAAATGATATGTAATTACATAGTTTCTCTTCAATTTCTCAATCAAATTATAGCAGGAATTCAGTCCAACATCATCATGTGACAACAAATTATATTTCTACTCACACCTCCACTAAATATCACACAGGATTGAATGTACATAGTCGTTCCCATACTTTTGTAAATGGGCGAGCGATTCCTTAGATTTTTCAGTGAAAATAACAACAAAGTAAACCTCGTAAAGGTGGGTGACTATTTCTGAAATATGAAATTTTGTGATGTTACATTGACACTGTGTTACTACGAGTAGGATAAAAGACAACTAAAACGACCTGATTTTCTGGCAGATTTTTGATCAAAGATATCAAATTTCTTCTATTTCTTCTAGGAAATTGTTATTTTCATAATTTTGCAATTTGAAGAATCGTATTTGACTGTTCTAGGCTAAATTATCGATTTAAAAACCACCCAAATCATTGAAATTGCGATTGAAACAATTCAAATTGTGATTTATATAAGAATTGGTTTGTTAGATTCCGACGGGTTGGGGGCATTTTGGTTAGTGGTTATACTACTCCTACTTACTATATAAGTTTAATGCCAAACAACAATTTTTTAGTAGTTACACCTTAGATCTTTGTGAAAGAAGGGCATTTTATATTTCAATCAATTTGATATTAATTTGATTGTGACTTTTAAAATATAATAATATTATTATAATTATTAGAAATTTATAATTTTTTTTAAACTACTATATATATATATATATGAATAACTCAACTTTTTTTTTCAAAAATATATTATTATTATTATTAAAAAACTTACAATCTTGTATCATTATAATGTTCTTGAGTTGCATATGACCAAGCCTTTGGGATTCAAGTGTTCAGATGTTTCTCCATTCGAATGGTGAGGATGAATATAATTTACTTTTGAGGTATGGGAAAAATGGGATGGCATCTCTTTTAGTTTCATGATGGAATTTGCTGTAAATTCGTAAATTCAATTTGATTCTCTATTAATTTGTTCAATTCGGATTCATGCTTATTCAAATTTAAGTAGATATGTATTTCATATTCTATGGTTATGTGTTTTAGTTTTTAGATTTTGAGTCAAAGATTTCATGATAAATATGAGGAGATGAATACCTAATTTTTAGTATAATTAATGAATATTGTAATTAACATTTTTAGTTTTGAGATCAACTTTATCTTCATTCTAAGGTCCATTGTGATGGGGGTTATTTATTTTTTCCTTACCTGTAAATTTGATGGTAATGAAAAAACACTTAGCAACATATGAATCAATATTGTATATTCTAAGCTAATATATAAAATGTGATTAGTGCTATCAAAATTGATGGAATCATCTTGATATGCCATTACTATTAATTATGCTATTGAATCCACAAAGTACATTTATGAAGCTAAAATCTCTCAGATCCCAATGAATGTCCAACTAATATCACATGTATGTACGAAGTATGAGCATCTTCCTCACCTTTTTCAAATGAATCCTCCTCTTGCATCCATCTTTGGAAATACATGCAATAATTGGACATTCTCATTTCATATGCCATCCTTTAAGGGTCTTCATTGTTTGATTTAATATATTAAAATTCATCTCCATTCCAGAGCTTCTTCAGGAATGATATGTAAGTTGGTTGACCATCAAGTTGTTGCTAATAATGAAATGTATTTGGCCTTTCTTCCTCCTTCCCATTAATCATCCCAATATTTATATAAAAAAAGTGTATCTAACATATTTGAGCTGAGATATGCATGAAAATGAAGCTGTGTTGAATGTGGTAGAATGACTTTTTGAAAGCCAAGTTGTCAACAATAATATATTGATAATGAACCTCACAGAAATTTAATCATATTTTAAAACAAATTTTTTTTAAAGCAAATATATTAAAAGAAAAACATTTTTAAAGAAAATATTACCATTAGACCAAATCCCATTGTTCCCATGCTGAAGATGCTAAGATCAAAAAAATGATAGAATATGACTGAATGTGATTAGATTTTGGAACCTATAACCTATTCTTCTTACCATGATAACAAATTTCTAAATATTTGAATCTTCATTAATAAACAATACCACCGTTCTAAATAGACTAAACAATACCCTCCTTGAGAAGATATATAATCAATTATAATTTTTAATGGTTATTAACTATTATTATGATGATTGAATAATTAAATTTTTAATATGAAACCTAATGAAATTTAAAAACATACAAATATTATTAAGAATGATTCATCAAGTGGAAAAAACGAATTCCTTCAACAATTGTTTCCATTACAAAATAATTCTAGCCATAGCTGACACTAAAGTTGGTGGCAATGTCGAGGACATTGCCACAACGTAGCTCTTGTTAATTATGGATTTGATATATATATATATAACTTAAGTTGTCTATGTATGTGGCCAACTATGATTACACAGTTTGGTGTGGAAAATTTACAACTCTCCTACAGTAAAATCAATTAAATATTAACAATATTTTATGCTTTACTCTTAGGGTATTTAAAATGTATATAAATGCAACAAATAGGGAGGAGGTTTGTAAACCACATACAATACCAACTTGAATTTTATAAGAGATTTTCTTTTTCATAAACAACATCATTGTTATTGCATGTATTTCCAAATTTTGAGTTATTCTATCATCATTCCACACTATCTTAAAGGTTGATCTCATTATATGAGAATATAGGCTTGCTATCACCTACCTTGTGACTAGTGTATATGTAATATATGCACTAAGAAACCTAGACTAGTGTATATGTAATATATGCACTAAGAAACCTAAAGCAAAATAAAACTTTGTTTTCTCTTGTTTAAAGTTTATAATAAGATATGCAAGAGATATTATTTTTAATTTAGATATGCTAGATTTATTATAAAAAATACATAGTTTTGGAAGAAGTTTTTGCAATCCCCAAGATATAGCTCCATCCAATACCCCTTATGTAAGGGTATAAACATACTGAAAATATGAATCCAAACAACAACATTGGCTATCCCTCAACCTCTCAAGTAGGTTGAGGGCATTGAAAACATGATGCATCAATAACATCATATTGTAGGAAGGGCTCACCCCATATAGGTTGAATCTCAAGGTCCTACATAATCTCTAGAGCTCATATAGGAACCACTTTGTGGAAGGTCATCAATACACATATATGATCCATCACTTGCTAACGTAATATGTGTCTGGCCTATGTGGCATGTTTTGTCTCTACACTTGAGGTAGCTCATCATCCTTGGCCATCTCTTCACCATGTTGGGGAGGCACATCCTCAGCATAGGTTCCAACATTTGCAAAATAGTAGACAACAATAATTAGGAAAATTAAACAAAGCTTTACAATTAATTACATGCACATTAAACATGACAAAATATATGCAACTAGATTATTGAAAAGATAACAATAATATTGTCTTTTGTATATGGTGGTTGAACCCGACTAAATAATATGTTTAGAAATTCTTGTCATTCCATCCCTACATGTGGGTATTGTACAAGATCAAGGATATTGTCATCCTCACTAGCTAACAAATCCAATACCTTTGAATTGGTAGGCCTACATGACCACTCCAATTGGACCCACATGGAAAACAATTGCACACACATGTGCATACTCATACTAGTCTTCAACCTAGGAAGGAGGTGGTTTAATGTCAACCAAGTCATAAAAAACCTATCAAAATAAATAAAATAGCCTTGAAGCAAAGGGGAAGAAAATCCTCCCACCAAACACAACGTGACAATGATCCAGAGCAAAATAAGATTGTCACAAAAAATGGTAGACCACTTGATCAGTTTGGGACTCCAAACTAAACTGTCTACATAGTGCATTAGAGGAAAACTAATGTGTTTCCCATTAGAGGTATAGTGTGCCAATATGATGACCATAATAAATAGTCACCTAACCTTATTTGTAATGAATTCATGTAAATGCAACTGGCCCTAAAAACCCTAAAATCCACTATGGTTAGTGATGGTTGCATTGACATATCTCTACACATATGCCAAAAAATCTCTCCCACAACACTAGGCAATACATTAGGGAAAAGGGGAAAATTATCCCTACGTCTAAGCACAATGGTGATGAAATAAGTATATCCTCCAATGTGGGTTGGTACCACAAATGAGGACCGACCTTGAATACATTCCTAACATGATCTTAACTACATATCAATTGTGACAACAACCGTATTTTTCACTTGAAGTTTGTATCTTCCTCATAGAACTTGAGGAGGCCAACATTCCTCAAAAAGAGATGAGTTAGTATTGTAATAGGAAGAGGGTACATATCCCCTTCCCTCTCTCAAAGCTCCCACTCAAGTACAAGTTATATGTGTTAACTTCTCATTACTGCTATTATTATTGTTGTTATTTCTCATTTCTTCTCATTACAAGTCTAAGTTGTGACTTCACAATATACTCATACAAACATGAATGACAATTATTGTGATAAATGATAAGCCACTTGTTCAATTTTAATAAAAACTTATTTTTGATAAAATTATATATTATAAATTTATATTTAGTAAACTTAAAATAACTTTATATTTTATATTTTACATAGTATATCTTTGTATATGTTATATTATAACTTGTCAAATCAGTTGAATAACAAATAAGACCCTTGGACTTCAAATTCAAGGCCATATAGATATCACATGTGAAGTAGTAAATTTATGCAAGGCCTCATTGATCATTAACTTCACAATTTTATTGATACGACCCATTTAAATCCTTAAAAAATAAAACGTAAAAGAAAAAGGAACGAATGAGGAAGCTTCATCGAGTATACACTATCCTGGGCAAGAGTATATCTGCAGTGGTGGCATGAAATGCTTGTTGCTTATAGGATAAGAATTTAATTTGCATTTACGTAACCAAATTCAGAAGAGGGTAGCCAGTGCGAGATACTTATTCTCCTTTTTTATGAAATATTTGTACCACTTTCTGTAGAGGCGAATACGAAGGCGTCTTTGGCTAAAGTTAGAGGCGTCGACGAGCATGAATGAATGAAAGTGCCAATCTATCTCCAACACACCCTTATTGTAGAATATGCAAGTTCTCTCTTCCCACACTTCCTTAGGTACCGTCCACCTACCCGTCTCACATCTAAGGTGATGTGAACCCATCCTCAGCTGAGCAACTAACATCTTTGCTTTTCCTTTGATAATTGCCGTGTAACACCCCGATTTTGACCCCGTTTGCATTAAATATACATGATACATATATTGCAAATAATCATGGTCCGGAGCTAAAGGCAAAGGTCCCACCATGGATTTGATTATGTTATGTTTTGGATAGAAATTGTCACCGATGGTATATCGGGACATGCGGCATACATATTAAATTGTGGCATAATGTAATTATGCATTTTTAATTAAATAACCCAACCAGCTATGTTCTCTGCAACTAAATTGAGAAGGGGCATGATTCCTAAGGACAAGGAGGGGGAATGCTAAAACTTGAGCCATGGGGGGGATAAATCCATGTGTCACCTTATTTAATTTCTCACCTTCCCTTGTCTCATCAAACGACCATCTTAATTTTTTTGCTAGTGGTTGGAGCTGTTAATGCTGGCAGTGGAGTGTGGCAGGACTGCCATGCCTTTCCCACATGCACACTCCACTGGGCTGACCGATACACTGGCAGGAAAACCAATACACCCATGCTTGCACTCTCTCCACGAGGCGATTGCGGACCATTCTGCCCACCCTCCCCACCGCCGACTGTTCGTTTTCCTCATGCAGGGCGGAGTTAAATGGGATTATAATCCATTGTGTGGGGGTTGGTTCATTCTCCTCTGTTCCATGGATTGCTGGCTTGCGAGTTGGTTCTTCCTTTTCTCAGGGGACGGTAGTCTGTGGTGTGTCCATCCTCCTATTCACACATAGAGTTTGTGCCTTTTCCACCATTGCCAGACTGTGTAACATTCTGTTACTCCATCATGGAATCGTGGTTGTGTTTTCTCCCACAGTTTTGTTGGCTGTGTCTTATTCCCTCACACACATATTGGGAGTCTGTTCCTTTCCATTTTCTATTAGAGTAAGTTCTTTAGCGATTGCAGTGGGGATTGTGTGCTGTGAGTGCATGGTTGTTCGTGGGTTGTTGTTGCCATGATTGATGGACTTTGTTTTCCCCTATGTTTTGGCTGTTGTAGGTTGTTGTGGGATCTTTTTGGCCATGATAGGGCCAAGAACGATCCAGGAAGTTGTTTCTTCCCCTGTTAAAGTTGTAATAGCTGTTTTATTGCATGCACGCAGTGGTTTGTCCTCGGACTGCATTGGAGTGGTGAATGAGGGTCTGATGTGCTTGATAAACCTGGTGGTTTGGGAACCACACAGACAGAGCTACTGAGCTGCCTTTCTTCTCCACAACCCTTGAATAGCACTGGAAGGGAGATCGGGGTCTGAGGGACTTCATTGCAGAGAAGGGACTGATTTCCTTGTGTTGGGTGTGTGTGGGTGTTCTAGAAGCGAGGCTGCATTTGGTGTTGGTGTTCTTTGATGAGTTCACCAGCTTAGCATTTAGCCCTTCCCAGCTCCTGGATGACATGATAAACCCAACTTTGTTGGCTTGGCTGATCTGTTGTTCGCTTGATAAACCCAACTGTGTTGGCTTGGCTGAACTATGTACCCTTGTGGTGTTGTTATCATTAGCTATGTGTGATTCTATTAGTTCCTTATTCCTTGGGGAATCATGCCCGACTCGGGGGGTGGCAGCGTTGTTGAGAGATTAAGGAGCATGCGGGCCTATGGTTGGGTGGAACATTGCAGCGACGTAGTTCATTGGGGAATGAGTTCTTATTAAGATAAGTATTCTTACCCGAGGTGTGTCTGTAATCATATTACCATTGATGAATGATGATATACATGTTAAATGCTGATCTGTATATGCATGAGTGTTGATTGATATGTTTTGCTTCCGTTGTGTATATAAATGATTATGCTTTGTAATATGTTTTATGTCATAAGTATCATGCTTCAACATTACGTATATGTATGTTCATCGTGGGGCTAGATGCTCGGATGATCTGATGTATCATAGCGTCCTCTTCGCCGGTCGGAGGGTGGGGGATGTTACAGTGAGGTATCAGAGCTCTGGTTACAGCATGGGCCTGAATGGGCCATGAAAGATCGGATAGCGGAGGCAGGTTTCCTTCTTCCCAGTAGCGATCAGAAAATTGTGGCAGGAAAATTCAGAAAATTTTCTAAGTAATGAAATCATCGGCCATCGGAAGACGTTAGTGGTTCGTGCGCCTGTCACTACGGAAGCTTAGAGCACTAGTCTTCTGACGAGGAAAAGTTTTGACTTCTGATGAACTACATCGGAAAATGTTAGTGGTTCCGACTGCCGATTAACTACATTAGAAAATGTTAATGGTTCCGACCACTGACAGGTGTTATGGCCCGCGAGAAGAAGAATAGAAGACAAGGCAAGAAGAAAATTCATAATTTTCTCTAAGGCACAAGATCATCAGCCATCGGGAAATGTTAGTGGATCGGTTTGCCGATCGAAAATCATTAGTGGATTGGGCCGCCGATCGGAAAAGGATCAAAGTTGATGAGCCGCCGTTGCGGCTGCTGAGTGAACTATTCCGCCGATGCATTAGTCCTTCCAGTCGTCGATGCCGAGGTGTTAGTGAACAGTAGTTCCGGGTTCATAACTACGGCGGCAACAAACAATTGCTTGATCGACGATGGATAGAGGAAGTTTTCGCCGACAGATAGTTAAATGGATCGACGGAGAATAAGAGATAGTTGAGCCGATGAAGCGGCGGAGAAGAAGACTAAAAAGAAAAAATTTGAAATTTTTTCTAAGTCGTAGAATCATTGGCCATTGGCGATGGTTAGTTGAGAACATCACCGATGCTTAGATGATTCAGTTGCCGATGAGCTACGTCAGATAAAGTTAGTTGATCGAACGTCCAGCGTTGCAGAAATCGAAAGGACTAAGCACCTGATGAGAAGTGCATCCCAGCGTCGATGCCGCAGCTCCTAGAGGTTCCGATCGCCGATAGAGTTATGGCCGCGGAAGACGGAGAGGGTCTATTGGCCTTCGTTGCGAAAATATTGACGACTAACCATCTGATGTGCAAAGCCTCTAACCGTCGACGCAGTTGTTAGTCTATGTTATCTCCGATGAAACTCGGAAGAGTAGACCACTGCAGGCCGATACGGCGGAAGGAGATAGCCGAGCTACCCGTCGATACAATAGAGAAAGTTAGAGGTTTCAACCGTCGAAACGCCAGAGATTAGCCTAGGAGAAGACTCGATGAGCAGTAGTTGACATTGCCGATGCAGATCGAAAGTTTAGTCGGTTTCCCGCAGAAACCATAGTAAGATTACTTTTCGTCGTTGCGGCTACTCAAGGGACTGTGCACCTGATGAACAATTAGTTTTCTCACCGATGCAGATCAGAAGTTTAGTTGGTTTGCCACCGAAACAACGAAAAGAAATAAGCAAATGAACTGCCGATGAACTAGGTGTTTTGACCACCAAAGTATCGGAAAGATAGCTGGGAAGAGGTCCGATTGGGCCTAAGGAAATTGGGGTTTTCGAGGAAATTTCTCAGTGATTTTTCAAGCAAATTTCAGCAGACTATCAATGGTCACAGGGCTAAAAAGGAAGAGAGAAAAATTTTGTGTTTTAAGCAAAATTGTGTTTTATAAATTTCGAAAAAAGGAAGGTAAGTAGTTTTAATTTATATTAATGACATGCATCTAACAGTTTGCTGCTAACACATTGCAGAATTATAGACAACTTCCAAGAGCAATACTCCAGATGGAACAGTGTGGTAAAGCAAGAGGTGGTTCAGTCATGAGAACCCATGATGGGTATGATGCTCGAGATTCTTATGAGCGTGCAGAAGATGCCATCCAAGAAAATGTCCGTAATGGAAATGATGACATATAGTCTAATGGAAGGAGATTATAGGGGACACCGTCCGAGGTTGCAACCACCATGAGAAGCTTGGTTAAATCCCAGGAAGAGCAGCATCAGTTGAATGCTTCCATATTGCAGAGTTTGACAGAATTGAAAAAAAAGATAGACTCTGGACGAGGTACATCAAGGCCAAAAGGAAGTAAGAGCAGCACTAGGAGAAGGAGAAGGACTTCTAGTGGACCATATGATTCTGAAGAATCCAGTGGAGATACAAATTCATATTCTCGTAAAAGGAAAAGAAGAAGGCACCATAGGGATCACTCTTAAGATGAATTTAGGAAAGCTAAACCTCCTACATTTGATGGTGAGATAAACACTGGACAAGAGACTGAAGCTTGGCTTCTTGGGATAAAGAAGTACTTTCAAGTGCAGGATTATTCAGGAAACATGAAGGCAAGAGTTGCCATATTCAATCTGAATGGAAGAGCATCCATTTGGTGGGAACACTTCAAGCAAGTAAAGAGGATCAGTGAAAGGAAACTGAAGTGGAAACAGTTCAAGAAGTATTTCAGGAAGAAATACCTCTCTGACAGGTATTATGATTATAAGATTAAGGAGTTCCATGAGCTGAGATTGGGACAGCAGACCATGGATGAATATGAAAATAAGTTCTTGGAATTGTTGAGGTATGTCTGGTACATCAGAGATGAAAAAGTGAAGATCCAGCGGTTTCTGAGTAGATTGCCTCAAGCCTACAAAGATAGAATTGAGTTTTATGAACCAAGAACTCTTGAAGAAGCGATAAGGAAGGCTAAGTATTGCTATGAACAAAGGAAAGGTAAACCTGATTACCATAAGGCATGGAAGGACAAGAAAAATGAAAAGTTTGACCAAAGGAGGAAAGGTTTCAAACCTTCTAGATTTAGGAATCAGCAGAAGCAGCCATCCCAAGTTGCGAGTAATCCAGTTGGAGTGACAGGTGGGAAGCCTAAAGAGCCACATCAGAATAGAGGTCCACTCAAATGTTGGAAATGTGAAGGACCCCACTTGCGCAGATATTTTCCACTTGAGAATGAAAGTGCAAGGCCAGCTTATAACATACGGGAAGCAGAAACAGTGGGTCAAGTAGCAAAGGCAGTCCCTAGAATTTATGCAATGATTGGAGGACCACCAGGAAGATCACCAGTCAGCTGTGGCTGAAGTTGTAGGTAAGATTGTTGGACAATCTGTTTCTATTTTGACTGACCTTGGTTCTACTCACAGTTATATCACTCCTAGGGTAGTGGAGATTTGTGCTTTTAAGAAAGTAAAGCATAGAAAATCTTGGCTAGTTCAGCTAGCCACTGGAACTAAGAGAAAGGTTAGTGAATTGGTAGAGAAATGTCCATTGGTCATGAATGGATTGATCACTTGTGTGGATCTGAATGTTCTACCACTTGGTTCCTATGATGTTCTCATTGGAATGGATTGGTTAGAAGCTCACAGAGTAAAGCTTGACTGTTACAACAAGACTTTTGAATGCACGGATGAGGAAGGAAACCTAGTAATTGTGAAAGGTATCCCGAAGGTAATTTTAGTAAGGCAGGTTTCAGCAATGCAATTGAAGAAGTTCTGTAGGAAAGGTTGCGAGTTGTATGTAGCTCATATTCTGGAACCAACAGGAGATGAAACTCCTAGGTTGGAGGACTATCAGGTGTTATAGGAATTCAAGGATGTATTCCCTGATGAGATTCCAGGACTTCCTCCAAAGAGGGACATTGATTTCACCATTGAACTTGTGCCAGGAGTAGCACTAGTGTCTAAGACACCCTATAGGATGAGTACACCGGAGATGTTAGAGTTGAAGATGCAACTGCAAGAGTTGTTGGAAAAGAAGTATATCCGACTGAGTGTGTCTCCTTGGGGAGCACCGGTTTTGTTTGTAAAGAACAAAGATGGTACACTCAGGTTGTGTATTGATTACAGACAGTTGAACAAGGTTACTGTGAAGAATAAATACCCTTTGCCTAGGATTGATGACCTCTTTGATCAAATGAGAGGAGAAAAGGTATTTTCCAAGATTGACTTGAGGTCTAGTTACCATCAGGTGAGAATCAAGGACAAAGACATTCATAAGACAACCTTCAGGACAAGGTATGGGCATTATGAGTTTGAAGTGGTACTATTTGGTCTCATAAATGCACCAGCTACATTTATGTTCCTTATGAACAGTGTGTTCAGCAGATATATGGACAAGTTTGTTCTTGTATTCCTTGATGACATTCTTGTGTATTCCAAGAATGAGGAAGAACATGAAGAGCATTTGAGATTGACATTGCAATTGCTCAGGGAGCATTAGCTGTATGCAAAACTGAGCAAGTGTGACTTCTATAGAGATATAATTTAGTATCTGGGTCACATTATCTCAGAAGAGGATATATCTGTAGACCCTGAGAAGATTGAAACCATTATGAATTGGCCTACTCTAAGAAATGTGATGGATGTAATATCTTTTATGGGACTTGCATGATGCTACAGGAGATTCATTGAAGGATTTTACAAGGTTGCACATGCCATCACTTCTTTACAAAAGAAGGGGATGAAGTTCGAATGGACTTTGAAGTGTGAAGAGAGCTTCCAGCGGTTGAAGAATCTTCTCACCAGCGCACCAGTGTTGAAGGTTGCAGATCCAGAGAAAGATTTTGTGGTATGTACTGATGCACGCGAACAAGGGCTTGGAGGAGTCCTTATGCAGGACAACCACGTGATATGTTATGAATCAAGAAAATTGAAGGGGCATGAGAAGAACTATGCCACACATGATCTAGAGCTTGCAGCCATAATACATGCTCTCAAGATGTGGAAACATTACTTGATGGGTAGAATATTTGAGCTCAGGACAGACCATTGTGGCCTGAAGTATTTGTTTGATCAGCCTACTTTGAATGCTAGGCAAGCAAGATGGCTGGAATTTTTATGTGAGTTTGATTTTGAATCAAGCACATAAAAGGAAACGAGAACAAGGTAGCTGATGCACTCAGCAGGAAGGTATAGGAAATGCATGTGGCATCTCTTAGTACTTTCCAATCAGATTTGAGACAACAGATTGTTAATCATGTTGCCGGAGATGAATTGTATGAGCATGTAAAAGTCTAATTGCAGCAGCAAAACCTTGAGAAGAGGTATGAGGGATATAAATTGGAAGAAGATGGACTTCTTACTTATAAAGGCAGAATTTATATTCCAGACGTAGCAGATTTGAGGAGAATTGTTATGGATGAAATCCATCAAGCTCCGTATTCTAGTCACCCAGGATATCAGAAGACAATTACTACAGCTAGAAAGCAGTACTTTTGTCTAGGAATGAAAAAGGACATGGCTGAATACATTTCAAAGTGCATGAAATGTCAACAGGTAAAGGTCGAGCATCAACATCCAGCAGGCTTGTTGCAACCTTTGCCAGTTTCAGAATGGAGATGGGAAGTTATTTCCATGGATTTTATTACAGGCTTACCGATGACTTGGAGACAACATGATTCCATCATGGTTGTGGTAGACAAGTTGACAAAAGAAGCACATTTTATACCAGTGAAGTCTACGCATAAGACTGATGACATTGCAAATATTTTCATGAAGGAGATTTTCAAATTGCATGGATTGCCGAAGGAAACAGTTTCTGACAGAGATGTCAAGTTCACTTCCAATTTCTGGAAGGGGTTGTTTGCAAATTTGGGTACAAAGCTAACCTTCAGCACTGCATACCATCCTCAGACAGATGGGAAGATAGAAAGAGTTAATCAGGTGCTTGAAGATATGCTTTGCATGTATGTGATGGAAAAACCAACCAAGTGGGAAGATTACTTACACTTGGTAGAGTTTGCTTATAACAATGGATAGCAAGCATCCTTGGGGATGAGTCCGTATGAAGCTTTGTATGGAAGAAGGTGTAGGACACTAGTGACTTGGGCTAATCCAGTGAACAGGGTTGTGCTTGGACCAGAATTGCTCAAGGAAATGGAGCAAGAGGTTGTAAAGATCAGGCAAAATCTGAAAGTACCACAGGACAGATAGAAAAGCTATGCAGATAAGCATAGGATGAACAGAGAATTCAGTGTTGGGGATCATTTTTACCTTAGAGTGAAAGCAAAGAAGAGTTCTTTGAAGCTTGGAAGTTGTGCCAAGCTGTCACCTAGATATTGTGGGCCGTTTGAAGTGCTTGAAAGAATAGGGCCTGTTGCATATAGACTTGCATTGCCTCCTAGTACTAGAACTCATAATGTTTTTCATGTTTCTTTGCTTAAGAAATATGTACATGATCCTAACCAGGTGATAAATTGGGATATGATTCAGGTGGAACCCGAGGGAGAGTTCCAAATCCAGCCAATGCGCATCCTCGACAGGAAGGTCACAATGCTCTGGAATCGAGCCATAGGGCAGGTAAAGGTGCAATGGGAGCACTATGGCCTTGAAGAGGCTGCGTGGGAGCTGGAGGATGCCATGTGATTGGCACATCCATTTTTGTTCAATTCTGCGGAACACTGAGGCGATACCAGTGTAGCATTTTGTTCAATTTTGTAAAGCACTGAGGACAGTGCTATTGAAGGGGGAGGGGAATGTAACACCCCGGTTTTGACCCCGTTTGCATTAAATATACATGATATATATATTGTAAATAATCATGGTGCAGAGCTAAAGTCAAAGGCCCCACCATGGATTTGATTATGTTATGTTTCAGATAAAAATTGTCACTGATAGTATATCAGGACATGGAACATACATATTGAATTGTGGCATCATGTAACTATGCATTTTTAATTAAATAACCCAGCCAGCTATGTTCTCTTCAACTAAATTGAGAAGGGGCATGATTCCTAAGGATAAGGATGGGGAATGCTAAACCTTGAGACATGGGGGGGATAAATCCATGTACCACCTTGTTTAATTTCTTACCTTCCCTTGTCTCATCAAACGACCATCTTAATTGTTCTGCTGGTGGTTGGAGCTGTTAATGCTGGCAGTGGAGTGTGGCAGGACTCCCATGCCTTGCCCACACGCACACTCCACTGGGATGACCGATACGCTGGCAGGAAAACCACTACGCCCACGCCTGCACTCTCTCCATGAGGTGATTGCGGACCATTCTGCCCACCCTCCCCACCACCGACTGTTCGTTTTCCTCATGCAAGGTGGAGTTAAATGGGATTACAATCCATTGTGTGGGGGTTGGTTCATTCTCCTATGTTCCACGGATTGCTAACTTGCGAGTTGGTTCTTCCTTTTCTCAGGGGACGGTAGTCTGTGGTGTGTCCATCCTCCTGTTCACGCATAGAGTTTGTGCCTTTTCCACCATTGGCAGACTGTGTAACGTTCTATTACTCCATCATGGAATCGTGGTTGTGTTTTCTCCCACAGTTTTGTTGGCTGCGTCTTATTCCCTCACACACAGATTGGGAGTCTGTTCCTTTCCATTTTCTGTTAGAGTAAGTTCTCCAGCAATTGCAGTGGGGATTGTGTGCTATGAGTGCATGGTTATTCGTGGACTGTTGTTGCCATGATTGCTGGACTGTGTTTTCCCCTGTGTTTTGGCTGCTGTAGGTTGCTGTGGGATCGTTTTGGCCACGATATGCCCAAGAACGATCCAGGAAGTTGTTTCTTCCCTTGTTAAAGCTGCAATAGCTGTTTTACTGCATGCACGCAATGGTTTGTCCTCGGACTACATTGGAGTGGTGAACGAGGGCCTGATGTGCTTGATAAACCTGGTGGTTTGGGAACCACATAGATAGAGCTACTGAGCTAGCTTTCTTCTCCACAACCCTTGAATAGCACTGGAAGGGAGATCAGGGTCTGAGGGACTGCGTTGCAGAGAAGGGACTGATTTCCTTGTGTTGGGTGTGTGTGGGTGTTCTAGAAGCGAGGTTGGCTCTGGAGTTGGTGTTTGTAGCTCTTCGATGAGTTCACCAGCTTAGCATTTAGCCCTTCCCAGCTCCTGGATGGCCTGATAAACCCAACTTTGTTGGCTTGGATGATCTGTTGTTTGCCTGATAAACCCAACTGTGTTGGCTTGGATGAACTGTGTACCCTTGTGGTGTTGTTATCCTTGACTATGTGTGAGTCTGTTAGTTCCTTATTCCTTAGGGAATCATGCCTGGCTCGGGGGTGGCAGCGTTGCTGAGAGATTAAGGAGCACGCGGGCCTATGGTTGGGTGGAACGTTGCAGCGACGTAGTTGGTTGCGGAACAAGTTCTTATTAAGATAAGTATTCCTACCTGATGTGTGTCTGCAATCGTATTACCATTGATGAATGATGATATACATGTTAAATGTTGATCTGTATATGCATGAGTGTTGATTGATATGTTTTGCTTCCGTTGTGTATATGAATGATTATGCTTCGTAATATGTTTTCTGTTATAAGTATCATGCTTCAGCATTACGTATATGTATGTTCATGTTCGTGGGGCTAGCTGCCTGGATGATCTGATGTATTGTAGCGTCCTCTTTGCCGGTCGGAGGGTCGGGGACGTTACATGCCCTTAAATATGTTTTCTCACCATGATCGCAATTTGGGTTGAACTCTTTGACGTAGTAGTCTTTTTTACGGCCATTGTGATTGGTCCACATGGAAATCCTGAATTTTTCAGTCACAAATTTTTTATTTCTTTCTTCATGTTAGGACATTCATTTAGCTTGATATTCCACTTGCTTAGCCATTTTTTGTTTTGCTTAATCCAAGTTTTCTTTCTGTCGCCTAATTCCTCCTCCATAGTTACCTTGGGCCAGCGTTGATTATCCATGTTTTCAACCCTCTTTATATATCTTATTAGCTTGTTTATCGTCGTTGCCTTGAGTGGGAAATCCCTTGCTTCAACTAAAAGTATTGCGTTCGGTACTATGGCTTTAAATTTGAGATTCCTAGTAATTAGTTGCTTCTGAATTCTTTCTAGTTGTCTCCATCTACAAGTTGACATGCTGCTTCGCCATAATTCACAGCCATAAAGGAAAATCGGTGTGACTAGCAAACCAAAGAGGGTATTTTTGGTTTTCCAATCCCAAAGTTCTGCGTTTCTACACCTGTTTTGAAGTGTGAATGAGGCCTTCCATCCTCCCTACACCCTTTCTCTCTACAAGTCTCCCAACTAAGCTTATAGTGGAAGTCAATCCCAAGATATTTGTATTCCTTCACTATATCTAATGGGCTGCCTTCGAAGAGGAAGGTGGTTGGTTTTCCAGCAAGGGTCAGAATAAAAACGGATGTAGTAAGTGACCGTAGAGATGGTACAGACTGTCACATTGAATGAATTAATGGTGATCTACCAATTAACTGCTGGTGTACTTTTTCAGCTATTTAGTAATGATTACAAAATAAGATGTACAAATTATTGAACTTATAATAAAATTTCCAAGATTTAACTTTATAAATTAAATAAAATTAATGGCCAACCATGAACTAATTGAAAGTTGGCCATTAATAAATGTTATATATATGCTTGCATCCAATGTATAACCTTATAATTTGAAATAAAGTTAATAGTCAACCTATAACTAATAGATGGTTCTCACACTCACACACACACACACACACACACACACACACACACACTATATATATATATATATGCGAAGGGAATTTGATGCAAATATGAAAGGTTATATGTCATAAACCACATCCATGAAACCATCTTGATTATCAACATATCACTATCGAATCTCATGATTAAATATTAACGCATTGAGCCATATGTATAGGGACATGATAGTGAGCCATATGTATAGGGACATTGAATCAAGGCATCATTGCACCTTGTATGCACGGACGCACCACCAATGGTACATCCATACATTTTGAAGCACATTGACAAGCTGGGAAAAATTATATATTATATAATGCAATTTTTTTTCAAGAAGAAAAGGTGTTGTTCTTTGGTATTCATCTGAATCAAATGTAATAAGTTACATGATACTGAGTATCAACATCAACAAAGAGCTGCAACAAGTGTACCAAATGGTGCAAACTCACAACTAAAACAAAAAGGATCAGTGGCCAATACCTATAGAAGGAGAGGAGCACCTTCCTATCCAAAGAAGACTCCTGAGAACATCTCATACAGTAAACAATCAGACCTGTCCACCGAGAGCACAATGTAAGGGCAGAAGATTTATCCAAGGATACAATTAGAGGAGTGGGAAAGGACATTCGTGCCATAATGAGGCTACAACAGTCTATAGGGAAATCACTGCTCCAACTAGAAATATCCCAAAAGGGTCAAAGTCCATACTCCAAAAAAAATTTCTTTCTGAAAAGTAGAGTAGACAAATCTCAAAACAAAGAGTGCTCAAGGAGTACATCAAAAGAACTGTAAGGTGCCACCACCAACACACTCTCCTTCCAATAATTCAGTGAAGGAGAGATACTCCGACTCCAAAGTAAGAGCCTTCTTTTGATAGACCATCTGCCCTTATATTGTGCTCTCGGTATACATGTTGGAAGTTTAAAGAGAGAAATGAAGACTTGATATCAGTTATGTGAGCACACCAGTGCTTTAGATCAAGAACAACTAGACCAATAACCAAGTTTGCCTAGTTTATAACAACCATAGAGTCTCTAGTTTATAACAACCATAGAGTCTCCAAATATATGTAAAGTAGGCATCCCTAAAAATGCAATTATTATGTAAGAAAGCACTCGCTATGGTGTGTCTTCACAATTTTTTAAGGTAAATATGGTAAATTTATATTAATAAAAAAGGAAATCAATAGTTTTCTCTATTTGAATGGACTCTCTAATATCATGGTATGTCCATACATTTTGAAGCATGCCCAGAGGTTCACAAATTTTAATTTATTTAATTTGACTAGTAGTGTGATTTTGATGTATGAGATCATGGGTTACGATGTTAATGTATATATTTAAGCATGTTTGGAAGATTGTATATTTTTAAAATAAATTGTATATTGTATTTGAGTATTAGTATAAATAAAAGTGGCAAGGAAGGGGGGTTTATTGAATAGAAGAGGGGCATTCTACAACTCATTAAGAGGATGTGTAACTTTTTTTGTGTTCATTGTGGAGTTGATACGTGTCCTTTATAAAATGTTATAAAAAGTAAAATGTTCATTCAAATTTATTTAAAACATTTTACACAAATTAGATAAATTAAAACCATAAACATTGCATTACACACTTGACTTGGAAATGCAAATGTTGAGGAAGAGCTTGCACTTCGGGATATTTGATCCCATTTATCTTTCGATATTAATTAATTATATTTATTTAAAATCCCAATTTAATTTTTAAAATAATTAATTATATTTAATTTTTTCAACCATTTAAACATATCATTCATATAATATAATTTACATCAATCCATTACATCTTAATTCAAATGAGAGCGCGACTATAAGATACATCACTTTAAATGTTACACCAAATACAAAAATGAACGAATCTCTTCAATAAGTACAATCTACGTCTTACTCATCTCTTTAATGATTATAACTCATGACTTATATAGCGATTTTAACATCTCCACCTTACCTACTTCAATGATATAACTCATGTAATATCATCTTCCTCATAATGTACAATAATCATTAACTTAGTAAACTATGAGCCTTTTGAGTCAATTTTTAAAAATTTTGTGCCAAATGTCTTAACAATAATTGGTTTTCTAGTTTACTTAACTTTATTGATTTAACACTCTCCTTCAATAATTAGATCATTACGATGTAAAATAAAGGTGATATAACCATACTTATACATTGCACAAATTACCAAAAAAATGAAACTTGTCCATGATCATGGGTTTTTAATCACCTTTGTCCATGATCATGGGTTTTTAATCACTTTTGTTATGGTGTAAAGTCCCCATTTGTCTTGTGATGTTCATTTGATTGAAGCATTGAATCGCATCATCATGTTTCCTCCTACTTTGGCAAATGATATCATAGTTATCTTCAAAATATGAAGGCACTGTAAACCTGGGATGCTATAATGATTTCTATAGTTTTGAGAGTGGTAAACAAAACATTAATATTATTATTTTTAATATTTTTAAAATAAATTTAAAATAGGTTGTGGATATTATTGCATTTTACTTACTTTTACATGCTCATTGAATCTATGAATATGTGTATTGTTATATTTGACTTGTTTTTTATTTTATTTTTTTATGAAAAAAAATTATAATTAAAAAAAAAATGCATTAGGGTATATTGAGATTTTTATGTCATATTCATTGATCAAATCAAAGAAATTTCTAATTTGAGTTATAGAAACCTTAGTGAGATTATGCTACTTATAATAGCTTCTTGTACAAGGTACAATAACAATCTTTTAGGTATAATCCCAAATTCATAAGCATCTTAGAGAAGCATCTTATCACTGCTCATAGCATTGTTCATACAAAAAAATATAGCACCTTATTTGGGTATTTACTTGCACAAGTTGAAAATGAATCCAAACATAAACATACTGCTCATACATTATACATACAAAAAACATATACAACACCATATCTGGGCCAAACCAAACCTTAGGTTATCAATCATGTTATCAATGCTCATATATCATTGAAAGCCTTTTATGATAGTATTTGTTTAGTTCTCCATCAAAATCCTCCACTATGTGCCATCATCATTTTACCATTTTTACTCCCTCATTTGATAGTTTGCTAGCACTGACATTCCTTTCTTTGAAAACATGGGAAAAAGAAGAAACCTACAATCGTTGCTTCAACATTTTAATCTCTGATAACAATTGTTTCATTAAAATATTTTGGCAAGCTTGACTATCATTGATCCATTTGATGATAAGTATGAAAATCTGATTCACAACAAGATCTAGGAGCTAAGGGAATCTTCACAATTCAAGATATTCACAATTTATGCAGAAAAACAACAAAAGTGATCAAATTAACACACATAGATGGTGCCAATAACTGAAGTTTCTATTAGTGTACAACTCGTAAATATGTGTGGTACATATTTATAATATATTGGGACAAAAGCGTTATCCTTAGGAGGAAAATTGGTGGCATACATGTGACAGGCTTAGATTGGGCCTCAAAACCCCCCTAGGTGGACCAATGAGCTTCCAAACCACCTCAAACGGTCACTAATGGCCATGTGAACATGCGTGAAGCATGCTAGGACATAATTGAGGGTAGGATAGGTGTGCTAGAGTGCATGGGTGATTGAGAGTGGCTCTAGGCAACATTTAATGGTCCAAAAGGGAAAAAAACCACCCAAATACATGCATGGGCACCTCTGGTCAAACCTGTTCCCTATTTTAAGGAGTATGAGTTCCCCAAGGAATTAAATGTCATAAATTAAGGCGCTCATGCTCTTAGTTGACCAAAAATAGGGTGCTTGGGTGCATTAATGAGTCCAAAACCCCCCATATACCTTGCTAGACCAATATAACCAAGGTTTGGACTATATCACATAAGTGAAAGAAAAATGAAAATGTGACCTAGGTGTATTTGAACATGGTACAAGGTTGTATGATGCTCTAACACCCCACCATAATACTGACTTAGTGTAACCACATAAAAAATTGAGGCCTTGGCAACTAAGGCTCAAGTCACCTCTTACAAAATTTTTATTTGTCCATGTAAAATGAGGAAAGAGGCAAAACCTCATGGGGAAAATCCTCCCTCAAGAATGGACATGACAAAGATATGATCAATATGTCTTCAATAGGCCTTTTTCTTCACTTGAATGAGCTGAAGTAACAACTTCTTGGTGATGGACTTGGTGAAGATGTTGTGGATGCCAAGATCATGCATCAATGCATCAATGTGTTGTAGACAAAGAACATGTGGAGAGGCCCATTGAAGGTCATCATTTGCTAATGGAGGAGAATCATAAGAATTATTTTTGCTACAACCATACTTTGATATGAAAACATAATCAATAGTGGAAAGGATATCTCTGCAAACTCCTTCCCAAAGAGCATCAAAATACTCAACAAATCAGCTTCATGTGTAGCTACCATATCATGAACTAAACCATGAATATTCCTCTCAATTTGATGAAGAACCTTCATAAATCTTAACAAATATCATGAGGCTCTAAAATATCACAATAGAAGTCATATACAACAGAAAATATCAGAGGTATAGTTCCTCCATGAGCGAATGGGTCCATAGTGGGAAAATAATTGGTAACTAGATCACACTAACAATTGAGCGAACTTGGATGGTCCAGAGACTTGAAATTTGAACCATAGGTGGTGAGATCAGGTCCATACATGTGGAAAAAAATTCCCATTAAGGCCAATGACATGGCTGTCCAACCAATGAAGGATATGCAGGACATAAAAACAGCATACACGAGTGACATAGTATTGGAAACAATACAATTTTGAGTTTTTCCAACTAGCGAACTTGAGGGTTGTTGGGTATTTTGGGCATCAATTAATGGTTGGGGTAATGATTTTATGACTGTCATAACCAGAATATCATATTTTATATCACCTTTGGAATCATAATTGTAAGGATCTAAATGGAGTGGGAAAGAGATGTGAGAAGACAAGTCGGAAACTAGTGAAAAATGACTAGTTTTTTTAGGAAACTTTGGTGAACTGTTTGGGGTTTCTTCCAAGGAAGGGATGGAGGTTTCAGAATATGATATATCAGATTCTAAATCAGAAACAAAGATATTTGAAACAGATATATGAGAAACATTTTTCTCCCTAGTACCCAAAGCATACAAGTGCTTACCATCTTCTTGCTCCAAGGAGAGCTTGCACTTCTCTCTTATTGTGAAATTTGGAACATCAATATTGTTGTCTTCAAGGAGCTTGGTCATGATGTCCCTATTCCTTTTGAAACAATATTTTTCATGATGTGAACCTATGCAATAATCACATTTGGGATTCTCTCTCTTACTCTTCATCCTATTGGATTTCAAATCCTCAATAGTTGAACGTGAGCTTTCCTCATTTGAATGCTTCTTCTCCTTCACTCTTTGTTTCCTCAAATCATTGGCTTTATTCTTTCCTTTGGATTGATTGAAAAAACCTATAGTAAGGGATTGATCCTTGGTGGATTTAATGGTATCCATTTACACTAACTTGTCTTGTTCATTAGTCAAAGACTCCATGAAGTCTGCTAGTGGAGGCATTCTCCAATTTCAAACTGTCAGCTTGCCTGAAAGGAATGTCGAGACAAACAAAAAATACTCAGGCCCTAGCTTCGAAAGGATAGACAAGATTAGTTGCTCATCTTTATTCTCAATTCCACATTGTTTCAGCTGAAGCACCAACAATTTGAACTTTGTGAAGAAATCTTGGATCATCTCAAAGTAAGTTGGGCTCAATGAGATCAACTCATTTTCAACTTGGTGGCCTCTCATCTCATCAGTATTCCCAAACAGTGACTTGAGATTGAGCCAAACTTCATTGGGTGTGCCAAGACTGTCTACATGGAAGAGAATATCCCTCAAAATACCGAGACAAATCATCCTAAATGTTTCATCTAGTCTATTGAAGTACTTCGATTTCTCCATAGCAAAGTTGGGTTCGGCCTCAGTCCCCATGGTGACTATGTATAGGCCCTTTGACCTTAGTTGTATAACCATTTTGGACTTCCATTCAAAATAGTTGAATGGAGTAATCAATATATGAGTATGTTACATTTCTTCTTACGCACTAAGTGACAGAAACATTGTTCTACCTGCAATGTAAACACTCAATGTTTTCTAGAAAATGCCCTAAACAACAACTCAAACACTTTGGATTTGATTTGCAGATCCAAATATATCTGATACCATGTGAAAATATGATTCACTAAAATATCTAGGAGCTAAGGGAATCTTCACAATTAAATATATTCACAAACTATGCAGGAAAACAGTAAAAGTGAGCAAATTAGCACACATAGATGGTGCCAATAACTGAAGTTTATATTAGTGTACAACTTGTAAATATGTGTGGTACATAAATGAGGGTAGGATAGGCATGCTAGAGTGCATGGGTGAGTGGGAGTGGCTCTAGGCAACATTTAATGGTCCAAAAGGGAAAAAAACCACCCAAATACATGCATGGGCACCTCTGGTCAAACCCATTCCCTATTTTAAGGAGTATGAGCGCCCCAAGGAATTAAATGTCATAAATGAGGGAGATCATGCTATTAGTTGACCAAAAATAGGGTGCTAGGGTGCATTAATGAGTCCAAAACCCCCCATATACCTTGCTAGACCAATATAACCAAGGTTTGGACTATATGACATAAGTGAAAGAAAAATGAAAATGTGACCTAGGTGTATTTGAACATGGTACAAGGTTGTATGATGCTCTAACACACCCCATTAATCCTAACCTAGTGTAACCACATCAAAAATTGAGGCCTTGGAAACTAAGGCTCAAGTCACCTCTTACAAAAGATTTATTTGTCCATGTAAAATGAGGAAAGAGGCAAAACCTCATGGGGAAAATCCTCCCTCAAGAATGAACATGACAAAGATATGATCAAAATGTATTCAACATGTCTTTTTATTCACTTGAATGAGCTGAAGTAACAACTTCTTGGTGATGGACTTGGTGAAGATGTTGTGGATGCCAAGATCATGCATCAATGCATCAATGTGTTGTAGACAAAGAACATGTGGAGAGGCCCATTGAAGGTCATCATTTGCTGATGGAGGAGAATAATAAGAATTATTTTTTCTAAAACCATACTTTTATATGAAAACATAATCAATAGTGGAAAGGATATCTCTGCAAACTCCTTCCCAAAGAGTGTCAAAATATTCAACAAATCAGCTTCATGTGTAGCTACCATATCATGAATTAAACCATGAATATTCTTCCCAATTTGATGAAGCACCTTCATAAATATTAACAAATATCATGAGGCTCTAAAATATCACAATAGAAGTCATATACAACAGAAAATATCAGAGGTATAGTGCCTCCATGAGCGAATGGGTCCATAGTGGGAAAGGAATTGGTAACTAGATCACACTAACAATTGAGCGAACTTGGATGGTCCATAGACTTGAAATTTGAACCATAGGTGGTGAGATCAGGTCCATACATGTGGAAAAAAATTCCCATGAATTCCAATGACATGGATGACCAACCAATTAAGGATATGCAATACATAAAAACAACATACGTGAGTGGCATAGTATTGGAAACAATACAATTTTGAGTTTTTCCAACTAGCGAACTTGAGGGTTGTTGGGTATTTTGGGAATCAATTAATGGTTGGGGGAATGAGTTTATGAATTTAATAGCCAGAATATAATACTGTATATCACCTTCAAAATCATAATTGGAAGGATCTAAATGGAGTGGGAAAGATATTTGAGAAGACAAGTCGAAAACTAGTGAAAAATGACTAGTTTTTTTAGGAAACTTTGGTGAATTGTTTGGGGTTTCTTCCAAGGAAGGGATGGAGGTTTCAGAATACGATATATCAGATTGTAAATCAGAAACAAATATATCTGAAACAGATATATGAGAAACATTTTTCTCCCTAGCACCCAAAGCATACAAGTGCTTACCATCTTCTTGCTCCAAGGAGAGCTTGCGCTCCTCTCTTCTTGCAAAATATGGAACATCAATATTGTTGTCTTCAAGGAGCTTGGTCAGGATGTCCCTATTCCTTCTGAAACAAGTTTTTTCATGATTTGAACCTCTGCAATAATCACATTTGGGATTCTCTCTCTTACTCTTCATCCTATTGGATTTCGAATCCTCAATAGTTGAACTTGAGCTTTCCTCATCTGAATGCTTCTTCTCCTTCACTCTTTGTTTCCTCGAATCATTGGATTTATTATTTCCTTTGGCTTGATTGAAAACACCTACAGTAAGGGATTGATCCTTGGTGGATTTGATGGTACCCATTTTCACTAACTTGTCTTGTTCATTAGTCAAAGACTCCATGAAGTCTGCCAGTGGAGGCATTCTCCAATTTTGAACTGTCAGCTTTCCTGAAAGGAATATTGAGACAAAAAAAATACTCAGGCCCTAGCTTTGAAAGGATAGACAAGATTAGTAGCTCATATTTATTCTCAATTCCACATTGTTTCAGCTGAAGAACCAACATTTTGAACTTTGTGAAGAAATCTTGGATCATCTCAAAGTGAGTTGGGCTCAATGAGATCAACTCATTTGCGACTTGGTGGCCTCTCATCTCATCAGTCTTCCCAAATTGTGACTCAAGATTGAGCCAAAATTCATTGGGTGTGCCAAGAATATCTACATGGAAGACAATATCCCTCAAAATTCTGAGACAAAACATCCTGAATGTTTCATCTAGTCTATTGAAGTACTTCGATCTCTCCATAGCAGAGTTGGGTTTGGCCTCAGTCCCCATGGTGACTATGTACAGGCCCTTCGACCTTAGTTGGATCACCATTTTGGACTTACATTCGAAATAGTTGAATGGATTAATCAATATATTACTATGTTACATTTCTTCTTACGCACTAAGTGACAGAAACATTGGTTCTACCTGCAATGCAAACACTCAATTTTTTCTAGAAAATGCCATAAACAACAACTCAAACACCCTGGATTTGATTTTCAGATCCAAATATATATGATACCATGTGAAATATGATTCAATAAAATATCTAGGACCTAAGGGAATCTGCACAATTAAATATATTCACAAACTATGCAGGAAAACAATAAAAGTGAGCAAATTAACACACATAGATGGTGCCAATAACTGAAGTTTCTATTAGTGTAAAAATATTAAATATGTGTGGTACATATTTATAATACAATGGGATAAAATATTTATCCTTAGGAGGAAACTTGGCGACATACATGTGGCAGGCTTAGATTGGGCCTCAAAACCCCCCTAGGTGAACCAAAGAGCTTCCAAACCACCTCAAACCATCACGAATGGCCATGTGAAGGTGGGTGAATAATTATAGGACATAAATGAGGGTATGGTAGGCGTTCTATAGTGCATGGGTGAGTGGGAGGGGCTCTAGGAAGCATTTAATCGTCCAAAAGGGCCAAAAACCACCCAAATACATGTATGGGCGCCTATGGTCAAACCAGTTCCCTATTTTGAGGAGTAGGAGCTCCACAAGGACTTAAATTTCATAAATTAGGGCATGCATGCTCTTATTTGACCAAAAATAGGGTTCTTGGGTGCATTAATGAGTTTAAACCCCCCCATACACCTTGTTAAACCAATATAACCAAGGTTTGGACCATATGACATAAGTGCAAGACAAATGAAAATGTGACCTAGGTGTAATTGACCATGGTGCAAGGTTCTATGATTCTCTAACAATAATATTTTCATCCCCAAAAACATGTAAGTATTTGATATTCTTCTCCACCACAAAACATAAGACTAGTTACCAAAGGGATTTGAGTTATGTGTAATTATTTGTTCCAAGTCCCAAAATATTCTTGAACTTGTAACCATGCTTCTCATAAAGAAATAATATCCCTCTCGCTCCACATTGACTTGAGCTCTTTATTGCTGCCCCATCAAAGAAATACCAAGGCTTTCCCCTATATATTACCTCATTTTGAAACAATCTTTTTTTTTTTTTTTTTTCGTTTGATATTGGGGGAAAAATCATAGATTTGCTAAGATTTTGCTAGCACATTGAAAGACTTGCAAATATTTATCCTCAAATATAGTTGAATTCCTATCCAACCATAATTTCCAAGAGGTAATTAAAGGGAAATCACTATACTCAATGTATACATGGTTGTCCTTGACCGTGCTCCCAAACCAATTTAATCTAACCAACGATACATATTCCATAACTTTCCATACTATTTGCAATAAAAGGCATTCCACTATTATATGGAAGTTTGACTCCTCATTATTTTTGCATAGAACACAAAATACCAAACCATATCTTCCCTTCCTTTGTATAACGTCCCATATGAGGGCTTTGTTGCTACAGAGGAACCACATGAATTTTTTTTTCTTATGAGAAAATTGAAACTCTTAAACAACACACCATCGCCATTATGAATTATCTTCAGTGGTTGGTGTTGACAATATTTCATATATTGCTTTCGAAAATCAGGAACCATGAGGGATCACCAAGCCAAACCAGCTCATCATTAATATCTGAAAGGTGAATATGATTATTAAGTAATTGTTCTATAAACATATCCCAACTTCTTTTATCTTCTCACCTAAAACCAAAATAATTTTATTTCAACCATCCTTGTCTCATACAAGAAGTTACTAAGTCATCAACAATTTGATTAAGAGTTACCAAACCTTTATCCCATAGATGATTGAACCTATGAACATGTAGCTTATGAAGGTGGCCACTCCCTATCCATGATTCTTCCCCCAACCTCACTTTAAGAACATTGTCCAACTACCATCATAAACCCCTTTCAATGAGATAAAACGAAGATATAACCACTCTCCAAATGATTGAGATATTATGTTGGATTCTGATAGGATTTCAAATCCAATCCAAGACTGACATTGAAGCAGTATACTGTTGATATACAACTTGAGACCATTGTCCTATGATTTTTATCAATCTCCATATGATCTTTTCACCCAATTCCTTTGAGAAAGTACATATGTTTTTGGATCCTGAACCTCCCTAGTTTTTTGGAAGAATGATTTTTTCCACTTGATCCAAGTCATCCCTTTCTTCTTTAACCTTCTAGACCAAAATAATTGAAAAGTAATTTTCCCAATTTTATCCAGAATACCTTTAGGAATCCAAGCTAGACATGTCCAATAAAAAATTACTACTTCAAGTACAGACTTTACCAATACCAATATTCCACCCTTTTAGAGCCATCTAACATAACAAGTTTGAAATCGGCCTTTCACATTTAGCCACCAACCACTCCCAATCCTTGATTCTATAAGCAACTGGTTTAACAGAGAAACCAAGATATTTCAACCCTTCGTCAAAAATTAAATGATTAAACTAAAAATATAACCTATAAACATTCATTTCTATCTCATCTAAACCATCTCTAGTGATTATTGAATTCCCCTCTTTTATGAGCATCCCTGTAGCCTCACAAAACTGATTGAGGATCGAAGAAAGAGTCTCTAGATCCCTCATTGTTCCATCACAGTAAATAAATATATCGTCAACAAAAAGGATGTGCGTGAGTCTAAAATTACCATTTGTACACAATCATTTATAGTCATATGATCCTTTAGTTGTTAGTAAAGATGTGTTGAAGCGCTCCGTTGCTAAAAGGAATATAAGAAGTGATAGATGACACCCCTGTCTAATTCCCCTTGATGATCTAAAGAAGCCTAACACTATACCATTGACCAAAGCAGAGACAAAAATAGAGGAAAGAAAACTCATAACCCATATGATGGAAGGAAGAAGCCCATCTAAGACATAACCAACCCAAGATATAGCTAGCTTACCCTATCGTATTCCTTATATAAGTCTATTTTTATCACAACTTCCTTTAGTTTCTTTGATTTGATAGAGTGGAGGCTCTCTTGAGAAACCCCTATGGATTAGTGAATTTCTCTACTAGCTAAAAACCCATATTGTTCACTAGAGAACGATTCTAACAATAAAGTATTTAATTTGTTGGCTATTATCTCAGCCATAATCTTATATATTGTGTTACATAAAGAAATAGGTCTAAACTCTGCAAAGAACCTAGGATTATTTGATTTTGGAATTAAGGAAAGAAAATATGAATTTAAAGAAGCTAGTAACTTGCTGAATTCCCTTTTTTCTTTCACTACTCGCAGCAAATGCCGCTCCAATACCTCAATAAGATTAAGAAAATTTTTACTAGAATCCCATCCAGTCTAGGGCATTTTTCCTTTTCTAGGTTATTGAGTGATTTCACTAAGTCTTTTCTATTGAATTCTTCCATCATAGAAACATTATTTCCATCAGATATGGACTTTGGAAAAGATTGACAGATTCTTATGGCCTCTGCAATTCTGTCCCAATTTTCCTCTTTAATGTTTTTGTTAAAGTAACAAGTTCTTGCAGATGCTATGTTTTAAACCCATTTACTTATACTCCTTGATTGTTTTCAATTCTCCATATTAAATTAAAGTTTCTACTGTGATTTGCGAAATGATGGAAATATTTCTTGTTTTCGTCACCTTTTGATAGCCACAATCAGCTTCTTTGTTTTAAGCCTCTAATCAGCTTCTTTGTTTTAGGATTATTTAATAATCCTCCCTTGTCCACCTTATTCATTTTGTCATTTTCCTAGTTTAGGATGATGTTGTAGACCCCATGGTGTTATACAGATGTTGTGTCGAGTAAACTAGCCACTTGATGCGCCCTCATCCATGAGTTTAGGAGCTATGGAGACCAATCCCTAGATTTTAGGAGCTCACTAAGAGTTCTGGGAATCCTACCTTCAGTTCACCCTCACTTGAGTGGAGTAAGGCTACGATGGCCACATTCAATTATCCAAGTCTCCTAATGCACCTATTTTGCATGGGATTGGCATGAATTTAGGATAAAGGTGCCCATGCACACCTACCAGCTTGGTTAACTTATTGTTAACTGATTTAGTTGTTCGGAGTTGCACTAGAGAAGTCTACAGTGGTGATATTTCCTATGCTATTCATGTCTACAGTCAAGTATTCGAATCCTCATGGGTTATTTGAATTTTGTCCATTGTATTATGCATTGTTCATAAACACATTAATGATAATTGTTACCAGTTTATTGCTACCAATTAGTGTTTCTTCCATGATTAATTTCACAGTGCATTTTTACCAATTTTTACACTACAATTCATCTTTCATCCTAATTCTTCCATTATAAGGTATTCTCCACCCCGATGATCTCCTGTGGTTCATAATTTCACACCTTGTACTCTAAAATATTCCCTCTCTGATATTTTAGATCCACTAAACCATCTGCTTCATTCAAACCCTTCAACTTTAATTCAATATCAGATAAATATTTTTCTTATTTTTCTCTCATTTCAATTGAGCACTTAATTGAAATGCCCTTGATAAGTTTTAGGGTTTTTACAAATTGAATTTGGGAAAAATCCCTACTTGTCCTTACAAACATAACTCGTATAGATTTTAGGGATTTTACAAAGTTTTCATCATTTAACCATAATGAATTAAACTTGAAAGGTTTTGTTGGTTTTGATCTAGCACCCACCAATTCCAAAACTATTGGAATGTGATCTAAGTCTTCCCTTGTATCCACCGATTCCCTAAAGATGAAAAAAAACCCATCATCCATTCACTAACCAAAAAGTGATCCAAACACTTTGTAATTCTTGCCAACCCTACTCTCGGATTTATCCATGTAGGATTTAACTTCACACGTTCAACAATGAAAAGGCCTACTTCATCTAATTTCCTTTAAAATAAACATGAGAGGATATCCTTCTGTGCAAACTAACCCCACACCTCAGAGATTTCTAATCAAAATTTAAAACCCCCACCCATAATGAGGTTTTAATGGTTAAAAATTTCCTTGGTGAACATATTTTCCCAGAATCACATTCTGTCCTAGTGCAGTTCGTACTTGTAAGAAAAGAGGAGTTCTCAACTCATCTCTTGTGAAATCAAGTCCACCCCCAAACCAGAAACCATGGACCAAGCATTTAGTCAATTCAATTTATTACTACACCAACTAGTAATCAACCCTCCATATCGACCTTTATAATTAACAAAATGAAACTCCCATATTGGAAAATACTTCTTTAACTAGGAAACTATCTTCCTTCCTTCATTCATGGTTTCATGTAGAAATAAAACATTAGATTTAGTGGAATCCACCAATATTCAAACTGCTAAATTATTGTAGGTGTTATCTATCTCTCTAATATTCAAATAAACTACTAGCATTAAGAACATATTTCCAGGGCCTCTGCTCCTCTAAGCACCCCATCTATTGTTTTTTGATTACGAGTTGTGATCTCCCAAGCCATTTTTGTGACAGAATGTAGCACCCCGGTTTTGACCCCATTTGCATTAAATTATATATGATGTAAATATTGAATTAAAACATGGTGTGGAGATAAAGGAAAAAGCTCCATCATCGATTTAGTGTTTTATGTTTCAGCAATTAAAATCGATGCTGATGGTTAGCGTGCTAACCGATGTCACAGTATATTTTGGACATCATGTAAATATGCAACTTAATTAAAATACCCACAACCAGCTATGTCAATGCAACATAAAAGAGATGGGGGCATGATTTCCTAAGGAATAGGGAGGGAAATAATTCAAACCTTCGATCCAATAGGGTAAATCCAAATGTCAAAGGGAGAACCCATAAAACTATCAACTACCCATTTTGTCCTTTGTGCCCAATCATTTATTTCTTTTAAAAGTGGTTGAGTTAGTTAATGCATGGGGATGGGAAGAGTATGGCAGTCAAATTTGAATTTGAGAAGCCATTTGTTTTTGAAAAACGTGTTTTGACTTCTTGGGAAAGTAAAAACCCAAAAATGTTTGCCCAACCCAGAAGGCATTCACGTTCTCCTCTTCCTCATGGTTTTTGGGAGATCTTGGGTGTTTTATTCATGTTTTGGTTGTTTCTTCATTTTTCCCCATGGTTGGGAAGTCAATTTTCCAATGCTCAGTGGCTAGGCTCTTTCCCTGAAGTTTTTTCTGTTGTTTCCTCACTCACGCGGCTGGGAAATTTTGTTTTTTGGTGTTGCACAGCCTATGGGGGAATAGATCCATGTTTTGGGGTTTTGAAGGGGCTGTTTTTTCCCACGTGAAGCCAACAAACATTTTCAGAATTCGAATCTATGAGATGGGGGTTTGTAGAGGTCGTTTTTGCCTCTGTGAGTTCGTTAAATCATTGTTGGATTCAGATTTCTCACCCAGGGGTTGATTTCCCCATTTACCAATTTGTTTTTTGGTTGCAAACCGTTTTTCCTTCATACCCGTTGATGTATTTGTAACTTCAGAATGTATTCACTTGTATATCTTATATTGTACCCCGATGTTCCTATCGGGAGAATCATTTGTATTTCATTGTACCCCGATGTTCCTATCGGGAGAATCATTTGTATTTCATTGTACCCCGATGTTCCTATCGGGAGAGTCATTAATATAATAAAGTCATGTAAATTCATTGAGGTTAACCCTCCGTTGTAAGTCGGGGCAATAGTCCCCACAATTGAGTTGAGGTTAATGCTCCTTGTTGATCAGGGGGGTAAATTTCCCACAGTTGAGGGGAACTAGGGTTATTAGACTCTCCTAGAGAATTCGGCCCTGGTAAGTAATTGTCAAGTCGAAAACTAGTATAAATAGAGAGTGAGACTCTCTATTTGTCGCACACACTCACTCAACTGGGGCGCATGAGTGAGAGAGGAAGTGTTGGCACAAGTGAGAGAGATCAGCTGTCAGAGATCATCTTTATGTTTTCAGGTTTTACTTTTGCTGCTAGTTCTCATTCTATCTCTGAGGAAGGTTCAGGGTTTTCTCCTTTATGTTTTCCCCGAGGAAAATTCTTTGTGTCTCTTGTCTCTTGTGATTATTGTTGTGCATGTTATTCTCTCAGATAAGATCCTAGAAAATATTGTCTAATCGATAAAAATCTAACATGGTATTAGAGCTAACCTGAGAAGAAGACATTGTGCAGCTGTAGAAGCTAGGGCTTCTTAATTTTTGGGGCTCTCCCCACAATCCATTAGCAAAAGGAGGCTAGGCTAACTCTCCATTGAAGGGCGCATCTTTCTGTCGAAGCAGAATTTGATTCCAGGCATTTTAAGTCACTACTCCGGGAAATTAGGGTTTTTTACCATCGTCACTCTCCAACTTACCATTTTATGCATCCTTTTGTAACTGATGAACTGGGAGTGGAGTCCCCTGTGGATGTACTATCCCTGATATTCCATACATAACATTTAGTTATGGATCATGGTGAATGGAATCAGTGTTCTTGTTTATTTGTTCCCATCTTGCTTCCTCTTTCTCCTTGGTCCAATCTTGGTTGGCGTCAGAAATGAGCAGTGGAGGACTAAGTTTGAGGCCTATCCATTGCAGGCTTAATTTTTCCATCGAAACAATATACAATGAAGATCCAAATAGTGCCTTTTCTAGGTAATTAAATGGTGAGTGTACTTCTAGATGACGAAAAATTCTCAAGAATGTCATTTCATCTAGAGGTATTGAGTCGAATGGTCCTCATTTTATTCTCCTCTAACATTACTTCGCTGAAGTGAGTAATGATAGACTCTTGTTTTTCCTATATAAATAGGGCTAATTCAGTATCTTGTATCAATAGTTGGTGTGAGGTAGACACTATGTCTGGATTAAGGGATTCATTTATGATAAAGAGATGAGAATCCTTCTCAACTTCATGATACTTGTGCATTTATGTTACCTTAATATCCTCATTTATAATCCAGGAGTAAAAAGATTTAACTACACACCCCCTACATAAGGGTTTGGATTCCATTTATAGGGATGGTGCAGTACCGAATTATGTATATAGAACTCACTGAGTTGATATTTCGTGAATTCTGCCACTTCTTGGCAGGTATCAAGAAAATATTTTGGGGTTTCCAATTTCTTATACTTTTGGTGCTGCAATCTTTTGACTTAATACCATAGACGCCGTTCTTTTAAGAATTTGAGTGCATTTTGGATGGTGGCCTACAAAGGATGATATCTTGCATTATCATGAAGCAATTCTTAACTATTTGTTTATCTTTTTTTGTTTCTTATATCCTATCCTATAGTTCTGATCATAGTGTTCCAAATCTCATTTTAGGTCGGTGTTTTCCTGCAATCAACTACTGCTTGTATTACTTGTACTTGATTTTGATAAGTTGGATATTTTCTTCCAGGGGATGGATTTCATGTTCTTCATGACTTAGAGATATATATGTGTCCGAGGATTTCAAATCTTCCTATGTGTGGGCTATTTTCTTCTATTTTAGTATTTCCTAGTCTTTCTCTTTAATTTGTTCTTTTAACCTTCTAATATCCTAGTTTCTTTCTTATAGTACTTAATGACCACTTATGTCGACATAGGATCTGTTTGTAGAAACATTAGTAAAACTCTCAGGTATATATAGAAAATTATCCATTGCCTCATCATGTGGGATTTAATGTTCCTCTCTAACTACAACTTCTTGCTCCTCGTCCCAGTTATCTGATTCTTCTATTTGGTGTACCTCTTCTTCCTCTTAATCATGTACCTCTATGATCTCTTCCTTATTATGACTACTTTTGTTTCCTAATCTAACAATGGGTGAATCTCTATTTTCATTTTCCCCTAGTTGTATCAAAGTATCCATAATCTCATTTTATTCCCCTTGTGCGATAGCATCTGTTATCTTCTCCTCTTCTAGTATTCATTTAGTGTGAATCCAGTTTGGATTCCCTCTTCCTAAGAGAAGTGGGAATGATTTTTTATTTCTTCTCAGTGGCTTCTGTAGAGGAATAAAAGTTCACTCTTTTCAAAGAGTTTTTTGCAGAGGCAGGAGGGGTTATGGCTAGTGGATTTTGTTGAGGAGATGGTTGAGAGGGCTATTGTTCTTTTTTACATAACACTTGGATTTCAACATAATTGATTTTCAAGAAATTCGACAATGAAAGCGGAAAGCAATTTTCTTCTAAGGTATGGCATACCAATAGTGTTGATGTATTTGTAACTTCATAATGTATTCACTTGTATATTTCATATACTGTATTTCAATGGTCCCCGATGTTCCTATAGAGAGAATCATAATGTAATCAAGTCATAGAGGTTAACCCTCCTTGTTGATCAGGGGGGAAATTCCTCGCAGTTGTGGGGAACTAGGGTTATTAGACTCTCATAGAGAAGTTGGCCCTGCTAAGTAATTGTCAAGTCAGAAAATAGTATAAATAGAGAGTGAGCCTCTCTATTTGACACATACTCACCCATCTATAGCGCATAGGTGAGAGAAGAGGAGCTCACACAAGTGAGAGAGAGAACAATTGTTAGAGATCATCTTTTTGTGTTTGGGTTTTACTGCTGCCATTGGTGCTCATTCTATCTCTGAAGAAGTTGTAGGGATTTCTCCTTAATGGTTTCCCCAAGAAAAATCTTTGTGTCTATTGTCTCTTGTGATTGATTGTTGTGCATGTTATTCTCTCAGATAAGATCCTAAGATCATATTGCTTAAATGATAAAAATATAACATGGTATCAGAGCTAACCTGAGAAGAAGACACTATGCAGATGTAGAAGCTAGGGATTCTTAATTTTTGGGTCTCTCTCCACAATACATTAGTAAAAGGAGGCTAGGATGACTCTCCATTGAAGGGTGCATCTTTATGTCGAAGCAGAATTTGATTCCGAGACTTTTCAGTCACTACTGCATTAGGGATTTTCACAGAAGAGGAATTTTTGAGTGATCCCAACATAGGATTTCTCTCCTCATCAAAATCAAAGTTTAGAGACCAAGGTTGAAGTTTTTGGTTGATTAAAACTCGGGGAAATTCAAACCCTAGTTTGACTTCGGTCCTGAAAAACCCTAAAATACTAAAACTGGTAGTTTTGGTACATTTTATATATCTCTTGATTTAAGAAGTCTTAGGGGCCGAAACTTTCACAGGCTGAAGATAAAATAATGATGTACCCTATGTAAACATTTAAGCCTCAGATATGCTATATTCTGGGAGATATGATTCCTCCAAATCAGGGTTCCATCCTCTTCCAGGATTCATCCCTATATAGGAAACCTAGGGAGAATTGTTTTATCTTTGGATATGAAGGTCCGAACAAAATTTCTCAAGATTTTCCAGATAGGGCACAGACATTAATATCTATGTTAAAAGTTTTAGACCCCGAAGGTGAACTAGTGACATGTGGAAGTCCATACAAGTTTTCCATGCTGAACAGTCCTGTAATAAGTCACCTTGGGAAAAATATCCTAAGTCCTAATTGGTGAAACCAATTCTGGTAAAACCTATGGTTTTGGAAAGAGAACATAAATGGTTACCTTAGTAATACATTTTAGACATAGAGGAGTAGTACTTGCGGAGATACCGCAGAAACAATATTAGGCATTTTTGCAGAGGAAATTGAAAAACTAGGGCTTCCTATTCTAGGAGCTCCGCTCCACTGTTTTCAGAAAACGAGTACATTGGACAGCTCGCCTTGAAGAGGCCAATATTTATATCCAATTAGATCTGAAATATTCCAAGTTTTTAAAATTAGGGTTTCTCTGACAAACCCTAGTTCAGCCAGATCCAGAACAAGGACAGACACCTCAATTCGGTAAGATCTAATCCTTTTCTATTTACATTTGAGGTTCTCCTTTCAAAATGACCTATCACACCAGCTTGATGACAAGATTGGTGAAGCTGAAAACTTTCGAGCATGGAATTATAAGTTTTCACTGGTTCGTGAAGAAAATGAATTGGACACCTACATAAGTGGAGAGGTTCCAGTTTCAGAGGGAGATGAGGCTAAAGCCTTACACAAGAAGAACTTTGTCAAGGCCAAGAAGATCATTGATGATTCAATAAAGGATCACCTTATACCACAAGTGTCTTCCCTAAAGACAAATAAAAAGATGTTTGATTCCTTGACCAATCTATTTGAAGGGAAGTGACATAAATCAGAAGATGACTTTGAGAATCCAGTTGAAGAATGTAAAGATCCAGAATGAAGAGACCATACAGTCAAACTTTACAAGGGTTTGTCAAATCAAAGAACAACTTGAAGAAGTGGATGAAGAAGTAGAGAATACAGAAATTGTGATAACCACCTTGAATGGCCTCCCAGGATCATGGCATTGATTCATTCGAGGAACGTGTGCTAGAAGGAAGTGATTAATTTCTGCAAGAATCTAGGAAGAGCGCACACAAGAAGAAGCTCAACTCATAATAAGAGAAGAGAAAAGGGGAGCAACTAAAGATCAAGCTCTCACTATCCAAAGAAGATCCCTCAAGCGATGAGGAATACGAAGGACTCAACTCTTGAAGAAACTCTTATCCATCTTAGCATTTGGATAAGAAATGGCGCTCTCATGAATGAAGAAGATGATGAAGCTGAAAGAAGGAGTCTACCCACGAAACAAATAAATATAAGTATTCAATTGTCATTTCATGATATTATTTTGTTATGAATTTGTTTATATTCAGTTGATGTGTTATGCATGATAGAATGTCTGCATTAATGACAGTATACTACTAATATGCATGTGATGGGTAAGTAGCTCATGGTGTCATACAACTGTCCATTGCTACTTATCTAGAATGAAACCTCTTTGTTGACATATTGGATTAGTGCACAATCTCAATGATGTCTTGGTAGAGATGGAAGGCATCTAGAAAGTTTCCATGAGATATGGATGAATGTTGCATTGGCTAAAATAGTTGCATGATTTTATATTTATGCATAAGAATTTACCATTATGAATATGCATTATGAAATGTTTCAAATCATACAATTGGTGCATTTGACTTGTAGGAAAGATCGCATACAATTGCCTACAAGAAAAGAAGGATGAGGCTTGTTCCAAAGAAAAGTGACGACAGTTCAAGATTCACTCTAATAATCCAAAATGCAGAATTATGACTAGAATGCGATGCTGAGACCTCAAGGGAAGTTCGTAATATATTCCATATGGATCTACAAGATCCAGCTTGTAGTAGATGGCAACATCGTGGGATACAAGGCAAGATTCGTAGCATAGGTATTCTCACGGAAAGAAGGCATAGAGTACGAAGAGATATTTGAAGCCAATGGAAGTTTGATAGGTAGACTCATGTGTGCAAAATAAGGCCCTATACGAGCTTAGAAGGCACCAATGAAATAACACACAAATGAGGAGCGAAGATCTTAACCTTTGCTACAAGGTTGAAGATGAAAGCCTATAGAGGATGACAAGCTCAAAAATGAGTGCGAGAAGAACTTTAGAAAAGGTTTAAGATAGAGGATATTGGTATCTAGTGACCCTAGATGGATACATAGCATATTAGTAGCTGAGGAATCTACTTGTCACTCCAGTACAGAATGTTTCAATACATAGAGTACGAAAGGTACAGGGAGAATGATGCTCTGCTTCAGAGGGAGTGACTGCCGAAGAACTTGAGGTTCAACATGGTACAACAGGATGGACAACTTAATGATGGTTCTAGGATTTATTGAGAATAAAGTGGATTCCAACCTTTACTGCAAGGTTGAAGGCAGAAGACTAGTGATTCTCTTGTCATATGTCGATGACTTGTTCCTGAAAGAAAAGAGGAAATCATTAAAGTTTAAAGAAGGAGACTTGTTGCCGAGTTCGAGATGAAGGACTTGGATATGATGCACTACTTTCTAGGCATGGAGGTGTGGTAGAAAGTGGACAGAATTTCCCTGGGATAAGGGAAGTATGCAATGGAGATCCTGAAGAGGTTCAGGATGATGGACTGTAAATCCATGACCACACCTATGGAATCAAACCTGAAGCTATTGAGTGATGATTCAACAGAGTTGGTTGATGCTACAATGTATCGTCAGATGATTGGGTCATTGATGTACCTGATGAATACAAGACCATATATTTGATTTGTTGTGAACACACTAAGATAGTTCCTTACGAATCCTAGACATGTTCACTTGATTGCTGCAAAGCATATTTTGAGGTACCTAAAGGGTACAATTGATTATGGGCTCAAGTATGAGGTGAATCAGAAGATTAAACTGGAAGTTTATGTTGATTCAGATTGGGTAGGCAGTGCCATTGATAGGAAGAGCAATTTTGGGTGCTACTTCAATATGGGATCAGGTGTGATATCTTGGTTTAGTAGGAAGAAATCCTTCTTGGCACTGAGTACAACAGAAGTAGAGTATGTCGCAGCTTGTTCGGTTAGTTGTGAGGTAGTGTGCATGATGAAGCTACTATCTAATTTATTTGATCTCTAGTTGGATGCTACTTGTATATATTGTGACAACCAAAGTTGTATGAAGTTGTCGGAGAACCCGGTGTTCCATGAAAAGTCAAAGCATATCGAGATCAAATGTCACTATATCAGGGATATGGTGCAGAGAGGAGTAGTGAAGCTCCAGTATGTTGCGATGGACGAGCAGATAGCTGATGTGTTGACCAAGCCATTAGTCAGAGTGAAGTTTGAGTACTTCAGGGAGAATCTTGGTTTTCTCCAGATATAGGTTCCTTCCAAGGGGAAGTGATGAGTCCATGACCTATTCTGACATGGTGGTAGGATGGGCCTCCCATGGTCATATGTAAGTGCAAAGCCATTCTGACATGGTGGCAGGCTTGGCCTCCCATGGTCAGATGTAAGTGCAGATGCTTTCTGACATTGTGGCAGGTTGGGCCTCCCATGGTCAGATGTAAGTGCAGAGCCTTTTCTGAAATGGTGGCAGGTTGGGCCTCCCATGGTCAGATATAAGTGTTGAGCCTTTTCGACATGGTGGCAGGCTGGGCCTCCCATGGTCGGATGTGAGTGCTGGGCCTTTCTCACATGGTGGCAGGCTGGGACTCCCATGGTTAGATATAAGTGCTAGACGAGCCTTTTTGACATGGTGGCAGGCTGGGATTCCCATGGTTAGATGTGAGTGTTGGGCCTTTCTGACATGGTGGTAGGATGGGCCCCACATGGTCAGATATAAGTGCTAGATGAGCCTTTCTGACATGGTGGTAGGCTGGGACTCCCATGGTCAGATGTGAGTGTTGGGCGTGCCATTCTGACATGGATGTTGGATGTGTTCCTCCCATGGTCAGATGTAAGTGCTGGGAGGGCCTTTCCGACTTGGTGGCAAGATGGGCCTCCTATGGTCGGATATAAGTGTTGAAGAATATGAAGACCTACCTAGAGGCTAGGCCTAAAACCAAAACGAAAAAGGGCTGGCTCTGTAGAACTTCCTATGATGAGTAGAATTGAGATATAACACCATTTGATCGAGATAGCGAAAGCAATGATGATGATGATCCATTGATGATCCAGCTTTGATGATGATCCAGTGATGATCCAGCTTTGATGATGATCCATTGATGAAGACTTGTGCTGATGAATTGTGTCAAGATAATACCTTCCTAACTAACAGGGAGTGTTGATGTATTTGTAACTTCAGAATGTATTCACTTGTATATCTTAGATTGTACCTCGAAATTCCTATCTGGAGAATCATTTGTATTTCATTGTACCCCGATGTTCTTATTGGGAGTGAGGTTAACCCTCCATTGTAATTCGGGGCAATAGTCCCCACAATTGAGTTGAGGTTAACTCTCATTGTTGATTAGGGGGGTAAAGTCCCCACAGTTGAGCGGAACTAGGGTTATTAGACACTCCTAGAGAATTCGGCCCTGGTAAGTAATTGTCAAGTTGGAAAATAGTATAAATAGAGAGTGAGACTCTCTATTTGTCACACACACTCACTCAACTGGGGTGCATGAGTGAGAGAGGAAGTGCTGGCACAAGTGAGAGATATCAGCTATCGGAGATCATCTTTATGTTTTTGGGTTTTACTTTTGCTACTAATGCTCATTCTGTCTCTAAGGAAGTTGCAGGATTTTCTCCTTTATGGTTTCCCCAAGGAAAATTCAATGTGTCTCTTGTCTCTTGTGATTATTGTTTTGCATGTTATTCTCTTAGATAAGATCCTAGATAATACTATCTAATTGATAAAAATATAACAAGATCCAGCATGTGTATTTTTTGTTGTGTGCACCCTTGTGCTTGTTGTTCTAAAAAGCCTTGTTTGGTTTGAACCATAGGAGTGGAAGAGGGCATAATTGGCTTGATAAACCTAGTGAAGGAAGGAACCTCACTGAGAGATCAAGAGGGGATGGTTATTCTTTCTTGCACACCCTGAAGAGCCTGGAAGGAAAGGCATAGCTTGAGGGACTGTGTAGCAGAGAAGGGGAAATCCAAGCTAGATCTTGTGTAGGTTTCCATAGTTGTGTGGTTGAGCTCACTAGCTTAGCAATTCAACCTTTCCACCTCCTTAGCAGCCTGATAAACCCAAATGTAGTTTTGGTTTGGCTATATTTTGATACGTCTTTGGTTATGTGTGAGCTCATTGTTGTTCCCTTATTCCTTGTGGGAATCATGCCCGACTCGGGGGTGGCAGTGTTGTTGAGATATTGATAAGCACATTGGCCTATGGTTGGGTGGAACGTTGCAACGACATAGATGGTTGCAGACAACTCATTTTCAAGATAAGTTTTTCTTGTGTATTTAACATCTGCAACTGTATTTGTTTTAATGAATTATATGAACATGTTGAATGCTTGAACATATGAATTTATTTTACTGTATAATTGCATTTGTTATGCATCTATGTATGTTTTATTTCAATGCATTTTTATTATTATGTTCATGGGGATAGTTTCCCTGCTTAAATGATAGCATCAGTGTCGTAGTCGTGTCCTCTCGGATGGGAGGGGGCATGACAATTTTGTATTATGATTTTTGCAATAAATTATTCCTCCCTCTTCCTCCTGTTTTCTTACCCCTAGGTTCATCCCTAAAACCATAATTCCTTCCAGAAAGGAATCATGTGCTCTCCTTTACGGGATATTAGGTTATACCTGAATTCTTCTTCCTTCGACCCCCCTTAGAATAATTACATGATTAGAATTATCATAAAAAGGTATCATTCAATTTCCCCAAAGGAGTAACCATCCCGACTCCAGAAACCTTTGAAAAATTATTTACATTAGAAGGACCACAAATATCCAACAAACTTACATCCCTTTCTCTTAGATCTTTGATAGATTATATCTTTAAGTGATCGATCCCACTGACCTAGGGATTTTCCAAGTGAAGAGGAATAAGGTCTTTCAGATTGTTACATGGAGAAAACTCTAAAGAATGACCTTCTGATGAATGACGACTAATTGTTATGTATTCCTATAAAGCAACATGCTTCTTAGTTTTCGGTATCACTTTATTCATGGATTGATTAAATTGTAATGAGTTAACTTCTTCTTCCACTTGATAACACCTTTTTTTCTTCTCTGGATAAAAATCCTTTAAATGCACATCCATTACTCGTTGAATTCTCGGTGATTTTCTCTTTTCTTCCCAAACCTTCGTTCTAAAAAGGATTCGATCAGTCCCTGACGAAATATCCATAGATATGAAATCTATTGCACTTGAAGGGTATACCTTGATAATCAGGAACCCGGAAGTAGGTATTATCACCTTTTTTTTAGAATGGTAGGTTCTGCCAGTCCTTCCCTAAGATCCATAATTACTAGAATATTTTGAAAACTCATGAGACCAGTATGTATATAGGATACATATGTCTCACCATATGATCCTAGAGAGTTACCTACTACCTTGAAAAATTCCTTTGACCATAACTCTAGTGGTAAATTTGGTATTTTCACCTAGATTGGCAACAAATCATTTTTCTCGGTTGAAGCGTTGAATATATGCCCTCACCTCTTCAAAAAGAGAGAACTATAATCTCATATCCAACATAATTAGAAAATATAGAAAAGAATCACGAGCATAATTAAATTGAAATGTGACCTATCCTCAAGAAATAATTAATGAATCAGGGTCATGATCAAGAAAAGGTCCCCAGACTCTCATTACCCATTTTTTCAAATTTATTTCACCTATCCAACAAATCTTCCAATAAGAATAGTCTCAGCAGCCCTTTCTACCTCGTTCATTCTGATATTATCACCAATAACTAGGTTAGCAAAGTTTCTTTCCTCTTGATACATATTTTCCTCTTGTTATCGATGGACTCATTCAACAATTTAGGACCCTTTCTTGAAAAACAAAGTGGAATACTACTACTCATAATTTCTTCTAGTTCCCTGTCCAGTTCTCCAAAAAGATCAAGAAGATAATGTCTCTTCCCTATCAAAATTTTTACTAATAGAACATGCTAGGAAGGAGGTGTCCTAGACTCCCTATAGCTGACAACTTCATTAAAAAGCTCTAGCTAGATGTCCATACCTATAATAGGTGGAAGTGAACCATCAATGATAAAATATTTCCTCAAAGATTTGGACAAAGTTTTTAAATGTTGATTTCTTCCTACTTCCAAGAAATATTTGGTAGGAGAGAGAATTAAGTCTTTTCAATCCTAGACTAAATTAAAGTGATCTTCCAAAGCTTGATTCCATATTTTTCCTTGAACCTCCTCCTACCTCGAAATCCTCTCATTGTCAGGCCTATGATCCAAGCCTTCCCAAAAGGTGGTGAATTTCTTGCTATCACCTTTGTTCTATGCAAAATCAATATGAGGATATTCTATGAAGAATGCTATCATATAATATGGTTGAATTGATTTTATTTATTAGTCCCTTCCAAAAGCTAGGGTAGTTATTGTTTTCAATATGCGTTGACTTGCTACTAATCCATCTTTGACTTTACATATTTCTTCACATGTTTTAATGTTTTTTTCATAGTTTGTTAATTATTACATTAATTTTTTCCAACACATTATTTTATGATCTACTATTGGTTGATACTTTTAGGTATTATTGTTGGGTTGGCAATGTAGATCTTGGGTTGTTAATTAATGCAGATATTAAAAGATCTTTGAAATTGAGGTGGTTAGGCATCTTGCACCCCCTTTCCCATTCACCACCCACCACCCACCACCCACTACCATTGACATCTCAAATATTCCCACATCCATGATCTGATATTAAATTCAAATTAATTTCTTGGTTTTCCAACTATGCTTGGCATATGAATGCCTTACCACCTCATAGATCACTGCCTTAGCACTGCCTTCACTACCACCCTTCTCCATGTCAATCATTGCTACTGCACTGTCTTCAATCCATTAAGACTCAATAGCATGCCTACCTACTTGCATATGGTGATTTAGACTTAGCTGAGGAGGATGTGTGGTGGGGGAATTTTGGAATTGGAAATACTTAGAACATACTATAATTTCCGTTATAATGGAAATTATCCTCCGATTGAGCTACCTTCTAATATATTCTCATAGTGAGAAGCTTGTCGCTGCTAAAAAATGCATATCTTGGGAATTATAGAGAAATGGACAGACTAAGATTATGTTTCTCATTGAATTCCTATATTACCATCTTCTTGCAAAATATTACATGCAAAATCTTACATGTAGGGATTACAAAGACAATACAGGTAACTCTGAATTCAATCCTTCTTGAAATTAAAGTAGTATTGCTTCTATGGCCTTATTTATCATTTGAATAAATGTGTACATACCTTTCCATGAGATCTCAGAGCTGTCATTACATATTCAAGTGATCATCGCCAATCTATGGTGTAGAGTATTAGTGGTCATTGTTTTCATAATTAATATCAACAACATAACCCATCAATGCCCTAATCCTTTGTGATATAACAGGAAGATCTAAAAAAAATCGCTTTAGAAATGTTTTGTCTTCGGTTCTGATCTTTTTACTTTTCTATGTGAAAAATAGTTGAGCAATGAAACTTCTTCATGACTTTGTTTGCTTCAACTATGAATGCAAAAAAATAAATTAAATGGTCTATATAAAGTGAATGCATTAGATAGTTTAGTCAAACATATTATTTTTGCTAACTGATAATGCATTATCCAACCCCTCTTTCTATTATTGAAGAGGGGACCATTAGCTCCCCAATATGAGATGTACCGTGCAAACTGGAAAAAAAAACATTAAACAAATAAATATTAAAAAAATAGAATAGATAGAGAATACATCAGAATATTTTTGGTATAGATATTACATAAGACAAAAATCCTTGGCCATTATATAGTCATGTTCTAAATTTTTTAAACTTCAAATTTAGAGACAATGAGTTTTGTAAACATTATACATTCAAAGTGTTAATTATGTGCTTATGGATTGAAAAAAATCTATAGTTTTTCTACAGTGTTCAACAACAATAGAAAACAATCACAATATAGGTCAAATATCTTAAAATAAATGGCATACTACTTATAGCATATAAATCATTTACCAAATACTGAGATATAACTGACTTTGAGTGTGTAAAATTGATGCATTTGATTTTTCTGAATTTCAAAGAAGATTTTTGTTGTCTTATGCAGTGGGAAGGGGAAATTGTTGACAATGGAGGAAACCACTATCCTGTATGGAATAGCAATGAAAATCCCCATCTCCTTATCCACCTTCAATTCCTCTTTATCGGGATGTCGTTGAACCTCTACTGCCCTATCCCTATTGGAATCTATGTCGATATTGTTCTCATTTTCCACTATCGAACCCCCAAAACCAAAAACAACCTTCATCTTATTCTTTGTGTAATACTATGTGCATGTTAGTCACATTAACATGTGTAGTCTGACATGTGGAGGCTTTATATTTTAATGTTGACGTGTGCATTGGTTGAAATTGAGGCAGTCCATTTGTAGAGGGATTACTTTAATGTCGATATGGAGCAGCTAACAAAACCAAGAAATCATGTCACATTAAATGAGAAAGCAAGTATAAATTGAATTCAATGCATCAATTTCAATGAACTTCGTCATATCTTGAACAACTGGTACATGAGCTCTGCCGGTAACTAGCATAGATCCATTTTAAACCTGAATCTATCAAGAACCGAGAGGCATCCAATTTCTTGAGGTGTACATTTTTTTACCATTTGGATCCCTCTCGGTACTTGATACTTGATAGATATGGGTTTAAAATGGATCTATGCTAGTTTATTTTTTTTAATTAAGTGTATATGTAATTTATATTTTTCATTTTTTAATCATTTTTATTTATGTCAGCTAGCATAACGTGAATAACGTGACAGGATATCTCCCATACTGGGTTGGAGAGAACCTTGCTTCTCTCAGTTCAATTATGAACATACACTCATTCGTTCAAAACACGGCCAATCTAGGACAAGTGTCAAACCCTTACTTTAATGATTTGACTATCCGGCAGCGCCAGCTTGTAAAATTTTCATGTATTTCACTGTCGAATTAATTTGGCATATAACATCATATTTGTAAAGACCTTATGGAACATTAATGAATATGAGCCATATTTTATCACATTTACCATAAAATTGCATAAAGAAAATAACAAAATTACTAGGCAAGCAGTGAAATATAACCTAAGGAACATAATTACATTCTAGGAAAAGATGAACTTCTAATAAAAAACTAAGGTAAAACTAAGATACAACTCCAGTGTTAACATATCCTCTTTTTTCTCACTCCTTAAGCCCGAAATTTTCCCTTCCTAGTAGCTTGTTTGTCAAAATTTGTGTGGAAGAGTTAGTGAACTATTGAATCTTATTTTGGTTCATTACAATTTAATCATGACACAAAGGTATCATTTTAAACCATTGGAAACTAAGGTATCATGAATCAGTTGAGCTTCATTTAAAAATACATGTCACATGCATGTCGCTGAAATAGAAACCACTCTAAGCTAAGATGGTTGAATGACTAAAATTATTAGAATAGGTGAAGATGAGACAATAAACAATCAGAGCATACAGATAATTAATCTGTTATAAGGGTCACCCTTTCAAAATACAGAGAAGAAACCTAGTTCACTTCATAGTTGTAAAAGAGGAATCCGGAGAGAAAGCAGTTGACCAATATAGAGAACTAGAAAGGAAGCAATTGAATAGGTATTTAGCCAACTGTCAATGTGTTTTTCCTTCTTCCTCTATAAAAGGGAATACATTCTATATAATATGATTGGGGGTTTCAAGAAACATAAACCTATGGACCATTCACAATTGTATCAAAACTTGAAATCATTAGAATATTTTCACGATGTTGTGTGGGTCCATTAATTCCAAAAACTTGATGGATGCCATGAAGGAATAATTGATGAATTTGAAAGAAATTTCAAAATAGTTGATGAAAACATTGGCAGCATGAAGGTAAAAGGAGTTGAACTAGAGTTGAATGAAGATATATAATAATTGTAACAGGGTTTCAAAAATGGGTGAAATGGAATTACATGATAAAGAATTGGCCCAGAAGGATAAGAAGCAATTCTTTAGGTTCACAGAAAAGTATGAGGAGGAGAAAGGGAGTGTGAAAAGAGAAACACTACCAAAACCTTAGGGAGATATAGTCCTGATCATCATGAGGTACATTACACACGAAGGAATATATTCTATGGTGCATGCATATCAATTTTAGTTCCTTAACCTACTTAGGAATCTACGATAGCAAAAACCAAGAAATAATATAATCCTCCCTTGGTTCCTGTTCAATGCCCTCTGTTCTATGAGAATGAAATTTTAGTTGGGAAAACCTTGCTATTTGTCCCACCATGGTTTATTCAAACTATTAGTATGCCATACCTTAGAAGAAAATTACTTTTCCCTTTCATGGTCGAATTTCTTGAAAATCAATGATGTTGAAATCCAAGTGTTCTATAAAAAAGAACAATAGCCCTCTCAACCATCTCCTCAACAAAATCCACCAGACATAACCCCTCCTACCTCTGCAAAAAACACTCTGAAAAGAGTGAAGTTTTATTCCTCTGCAGAATCCACTGAGAAGAAAGAAAAAACCATTACCACTTCTCTTAGGAAGAGTGAATCCAAACTGGATTCACACTAAATGAATATTAGAAGAGGAGAAGATAACAGATGCTACCACAAAAGGGGAATAAAATGATATTATGGATACTTTGATACATCTAGGGGAAAATGAAAATAGAGATTCACCCATTGCTAGATTAGGAAACAAAAGTAGTCATAATAAGGAAGAGAGCATAGAGGTACATGATTCAGATGAAGAAGAGGTACACAAAATAGAAGAATCTGATAACCGGGACAAGGAGCAAGAAGTTGTAGTTGCAGAGGAACATGAAATCCAACACGATGAGGCAATGGATAATTTTCTAGATATACCTAATATATTTCCTAATGTTTCTACAAGCAAAGAGGTTATGTCGACATAAGTGGTCATTAAGTACTATAAGAAAGAGACTAGGAGATTAGAAGGTTAAAAGAACAAATTAAAGAGAAATAATAGGAAATACTAAAATGGAAGAAAATATGCCACACAATGGAAGCTTTGAAATCCTCCAACACCTATAACTATCAAAGTCATGAAGAATATGAAATCCATCCCCTAGAAGAGAATCTCCAACTTATCAAAATGTAGTACCAGTAAGACAAGCAATAGTTGATTTCAGGAAAACACCGACCTAAAATGAGGTTTGGAACACTATGATTAGAACTAAAGGATGAGATATAAGAAACAAAAAAATACAAACAAATATTAGAGAAATGCTTCACGATAATGCAAGATATCATCCTTTGTAGGCCACCATCCAGAATGCACTCTAATTTTTAACGGTGTCTATGGTATTAAGTCAAAAGATTGCAGCACCAAAAGTATAAGAAATTAGAAACCCAAAATATTTTATTGATACCTACCAAGAAGTGGGGGAATTCAAGAAATATCAACTTAGTGAGTTCTATCTACATAATTATGTACTGCCTCATCCCTATAAATGGAATCCAAACCCCTATGTAGGGGGTGTGTAGTTAATATCTTTTTACTCCTGGATTATAAATGAGGATATCAAGGTAACATAAATGCACAAGTATCATGAAGTTGAGAGGGTTTCTCATCTCTTTATCATAGATGAATCCCCTACTCCAGACACAGTTTCTACCTCACACCATCTATTGATACAAGATACTGAATTAGCCCTAGTTATACAGGAAAAACAAGAGTCTATCATTACTCAGTTCAACGAAGTAATGTTAGAGGAAAATAAAATAAGGGTCATTCGACTCAATACCTCTAGATGAAATGACATTCTTGAGAATTTTCGTCATCTAGAAGTACGCTCACCATCTAGTTACCTAGAAAAGGCACTATTTAGATCTTCATTGTATATTGTTTCCATGGAAAAGTTAAGCTTGCAATGGATAGGCCTCAAACTTAGTCCTCCACTACTCATTTTTTACGCCAACCGCGATTGGACCAAGGAGGAAGATGAAGCAAGATGGGAACAAATCAACAAGAACACTGATTCCATTCACCATGAGCAATAACTAAATGTTATGCATGTAATATCAGGGATAGTATATCCACATGGAACTCCACTCCTAGTTCATCAGTTGCAAAAGGATGTGTAAAATGGTAAGTTGGAGAGTGATGATGGCTCCCACCTTTGGTTAGAAAATCCATCCAGTTTTTAGTCAACTTAGATCATTCTAAACCTCATAAGAGAGACAATACATATAAATTGAAATGAGTAAGGAACTTAGATTAAGACTATATGAAGATCTAGCATTAACTGATTGGTTGATGAATTATTCCTTATTAATGACTAAAGTGAAAAGAAATACAAATAAATTGGTTGATTAGCATAGTTATGAAGAAACCAGTTTCCATTTGACATTGTTTTGACCCAAAACTTAGTAAAAGCACCATTTTTTACTCATGACCCAGTGAAAGTACCAGTTACCCATGGTGCACGAAGATAATAATGAAGCACAACCAGTGTTGATGACACTTTCAGTATTGAATTCAACACCATTTGAAGATGAAGGCACCATTCTAAACCATAGTCCTTTGATTAATCAATGGATTTGACGATACTCAAAGATCGATTAGTTGGAGGCCTAGTCCCCAAATCCATAAACCATGTGGCAACCAATGAACATATCCAAGATGAAGCACTCTCACTATTTTTTTATCCTGCGTGATACTATCTACCTACATTAGTGCATCCAACACAGTTTGCATCTAGATACTCTTTCAGATAGAATAGAGGCTGATAGATTAGATTAGTAGATGCATTTTATATTTAAGATCGAAAAGGAGCAGCTAACAAAGATAGATCCCATTTGTTATGAACGTAATAAGTAATAATTAAATAATTAATAGTTAGGGTGATTATGTAACAACCAAATAGAATATTATGTAAATAAAATAATAAATTAGATTAAGTAATTAATTAATTAATATTATATATGCTAAATGCAACAACGACATGAGAAGAGTCGTAACTCTTCACTATTATGTACTATATATATGCTGAGAGACTATGTATTCATATCATCAATTACACACACACACACACACACACACACATATTATCCAACATGTAAGACTTATATTCTTACAAGTGGTATTAGAGCAAAAAACAAGATGTGGGTTTATAAAACCACACTTAGTTTTATTAAGCCAAACCCCTTCATGTCATTTCCAACAAAATAATATTATTGTTATTAATAATAATAACAATTATTATTTAATATTTAAAGTCTTCCCCCATAATAATATAATAATAATAAAATATTATTATTAATAATTATATATATATATATATATATATTATTCTTAAAAAAACTATTGAAATTTTATAATAATATTATTATTACCATATTAATAATAAATTATTGTTATAATTAATATTTTAATAGTTAACATTTTACAAATAATTTTTGAAGCTATACAGAAATTATTTCTGAGATCACCATGTTTCCCTGTTTTAATAAGACCATTATTAGCCCATTGCAAAAACCTAAAAGAGATAAAAAGAATATGAGGAATCTAGAATCGAAGAAATAGAAAGAATACTACTTGAAGAAAATGAATTTATGTAGAAATAAAAACAATGATATTACAAATAAAAGAAAAAATATCTAAGAGGAAGGAAAAATAAAATGAAGCGGTTATGGTCTCTAAAGTCTCAATTAAAGAAAACCAGGAAAGTGTTGTTGCACCTACAACAAAAGAAGCAATTACGACCCCTGAATTTTAAAATAAAGAAGAGCAGGAAATTGGTATTACACCTATGACAGAAGAAGCAATTACAACCCATGAATTTTAAAGGAAGGAAGAGTTGGAAACTACTTTAGCATCCTCGACATCAAAACTATGAAAATCACATACATTGACACCTTGAATACCCCCTCACAGAAGGTTCGGGGTGTTAGACGTAAGAAAGGGTAATAACCTATGTTCAAAATACAAGATCCAAAAAACAATTCCTAGACATAAACATACACATATGCTAGAAATGAACCACCGTTCAAAATACAAGATGCAATAAGAAATACCTACCCATAAACATACACCTATGCCAGAAATTTTTTGGAGTTTCATTCAAGGAATACAAATGAATCACATGAATGGTCTATTCTACACAACTACAAAATCGCTAAAAATTGATAGCAAAACTCTAGAACAAGGACATATTGAAGCTATTACAGGGATCCAAACCATAACCAAGGATGCAATCAGGAAGAGGATAGAAATGGCGAAGAAAAGAAAGATAAAAAAGACATGCATGAAGATTAAAATGCAGGAAACCAAAATGAATCTGCAAAAGAGGTTTTTGTGAATGACAATAACAAAAACAAACGTATAGTTCAACATATTAATGAACTTACCTGAAGAAGTACTAGTTGAGAGTAACAATAAAAAAAACAAAGAGATAGATATGACAAACATGAAGAAACGTGACGTTGATAGTGATTGTAAATAGGATGAAGATATCCAACATTATAATGATGAATATAGAGATGGTACTAGTAACAATTGTGAAGAAGAAAAAAAGGTAGAGGAGTATCATCATGGAGATAAAGGAAGTGGAAGTGTTCCTAATAACGATGACGAAAAATAAAAAACCAGAATATCCATCATTTATCACTTAAGAAACCATATGTCAAATAAATAGTCATGGCATATCCATACATGCCAAATTATCTGAGACCAATAGGTCGACACAAATTCATTATGTAAATATCAAAACAAAGATTCAGTAGATGCAACTTTCTCGAGTACCATATCAATGCCACAACCATGGAAATTATAACATACAAGACGCGTTGTACAAATATCGAAAGTGAAAAAAAAATCAAAAGATCCTTATGAAGACCCTAAGAAATGCATGAAATATAGTCATAACAATACTTCGAGGACGAAGCATTCGAAGGAGGGATGACCTGTAACATACCAAATAGAATAATATGTAAATAAGATAATAAATTAGATTAAGTAATTAATTAATTAATATTATATATGCTAAATGCAACAACGACATGAGAAGAGTATTTAGCATATATAATATTAATTAATTAATTACTTAATCTAATCTATTATTTTATTTACATATTATTCTATTTGGTATGTTATAGGCCAACCCTCCTTGGAATGCTTCGTCCTTGAAGTATTGTTATGACTATATTTCATGCATTTCTTAGGGTCTTCATAAGGATCTTCAGATTTCTTATCCAACATATAAATAACCCAACATGTAAGACTTATATGCTTACAGATTAAGAGACACCTCATTTGGGTGAATAGTCACCATGAGGAACTATTTATATGGGTCCCTTATCATTGTAAATGGCACCATTATCTATTTAATATTCAAATTATATTCTTATTCATGGCTTATTTAATATTCTAACTATTTTGATAATATTGTGTGTGAGCAAACATGTGTTCGACTCATTTGGTATCAAAGTGGTATAGCCCTTGGC
>LPNX010631870.1:187463-214900 GCA_001517045.1 Pseudotsuga menziesii
TTTATGATAAGGGTTTCTTTTTTATAAAATTTAATACCCAAGATTTGAACTTGGGTGGGGAGACTAACATTCCTTCTTCCCAACCATATACACACAATCCACAAAGATTTTTTAAGACAAAAATAAATAAAAGTAAAAGAAGTAGTCAAAGGAAGACAAATTATTGCTGAAAAAAGTTTAAATCAAATGAAGAATCTTTCAAGAATTCAAAGCCAATTAAAGGCTCGTCAAAGAATTCAAGTCATAAGAACAACTATCTATCATTGAAGAAGTCAGAGACCATGGAAGCTGGTTTGCGACTACAAACATAAAAATTAGAAACACGGTTAAGGCGTTATAAAAAAGACAATGAAAATTTACGCAACATAAATACAAAATGAGAAACATTGACCGAACTACATGATCTATAAGAAAAGTTCAAGGAACAAAAAATTTCCGACTAGAAAAATCATATAGAAAAAATATTTGCGCAAATCAAGGAATTAAAAGATGAAAGTTATTTCAATCAAATATTAAAAAATCAACATATAAAGAAAGAAATAATTGATTACGAAGAAGAAATAATACATTTGAACAAAGTCGTTAACGATAAGGATGAAGAACTGACACGGATATGAAATAAATCAGAAGATAAAAAAAAATCGACTAGTGTATATAACAAATAAAAGTTCTTCAACAACAAAATGACGACTCTAAAAAGGCACACAAGTTGGAAATCGCAAAAAATAATAAAGCATTATCCAAGAATTACGAAGAAATTTTCATATTAAAGAACCATAATAAGATGTTAGTCACAAAAATTAAGAAATTGAAAAATAGTCGAAAGGCAGAACACTCTACAAAAGACATTGAAAGAAAACTTCTAGACAAGCAAGAATAAATTAGTTGCATCAGAAATAAAAACGAATATCTTAAGGAACAACTTAAGAAGTTCGAAGATGACAGAAATTTGTAGGTAGAATTGATTAACAAGTTTCAAAATGACAACATGCAATTAGAAAATAAGTTGGAAAAGATACCGAACGGAACATTAATACCTCAAGGGATGAAAATACAATTTCCAGCTCAAATCAATGCTCAAAAGACGATGCTCGTAAAAGAAAATGGCATTGTGATAATTCTCTATTGACACCCAAGTCATAAAAACCGATATCCTAAAAAGGGGGAAATGTCGAAAGATAATTGTACTAATCTGATCAAATCTCTCGATGACAGATTCGTAGGAAATCCCAACAGTTAGAAACAAATCGATTTGGGATGGATTGATCTATCAACGTATCAGAGTTTATGCTCTACACTTAGAAGTTCATATAGACATGTTTCGTTAGCTACAACATCATCGCCTTGGTTATGTGGCCGTAGAGGGGGGTCGTCTCCCGAGGTTTCAAACATTGGATTATGACAAATGCGCAATGATTTATGTCTAGGGGACATGTTTATAAGACTTTGTTTGTTTTTTTGTATTCTACCATTCCTTGTAAACTTCTAGCGCCATGATTAGAAAGCTTGTCAGCTAGATCGTTGTTCTCCCTCAGGATATGATAAAAGATGACTTGAGGGATAAGGTTTAGTTTGCTAATACGGTCATAAATTCTTTTGTAACTAGATAAACCATTTTGTTTATACCTTGTTCTCATCTTCTGGATAACTTGCCTTAAGTCACCAAAAACCAAAAACTTTGAAATATGAACCTTAACTGCCAGTTCCAATCCGAGGAGAAGTGAGAGCCATTCCGCTTCATTGTTGGTTTTATTTTCGAGTCACCAAGCATAGGAGTTTACTATTTTTCATCCAGGATCAAATATAACCCCCTTGGCACCTACCTCCTCTGAATTATACAATAGTTATGATTAATCTCTAATCTTATTTTTAAATCAAAATTAAAAATAAACATTAATCCACTATATTGATAAATTACATAAATTTAATCATAACATTAAAAGCTATAGAATGAAGTAAAAAATGTTAATATTTTATTTTTTCAACCACATTTAAACATAACGTTGATATTTTGAGGAAAATAACCATAAACAAGATTTTTTAGTACAAGTGTATATTATTATTTGCAAGACTATCCAATGAGGAATTTTTGAGTTGACCTTTCATAAGCATTTTTTAACGCTGATTCAAGTACCCAAATGGATCCAATTTCTTGAAATGAAAATTTTTACTTGATATGTAAAACATTAAAGATAAAAAAACTTACAACTCAAGAGATTCGATCCTATATGTTTGACAGATATGGTATAAGATAGATCTATTTTGGTTACAATTTTTTGATTTGATGAGATGACATGTTACTCTTTTATGACATGGTTTATATTGCTACACCAATGTTACCCACATTACGTGAGAATATCTTCACCACATTGGGATGTAGGGCACTTCGCTACTCTCTGTGCAAAAATATTTTTTCAATACAAGTGTATATTATTATTTGCAAGACTCTACATGATGAGATTTTGTGTTGATCTTTCATAATCATTTTTTAATACCGACCTATCAAGCACCGAGGTGGCACCGAGAGGGATCCAAATTTTTGAGGTGTAAAATGTTTACTTGATATGTAAAAAAAATTAAGATAAAAAAAATTACCTCGAGAACTTTGATCTTCTAGGTGTTTGATAGATCCAATTTAAGATCGATCTATGTCAATTATAATTTTTTAATTTTATGAGCCAACATATTATTCTTTTATGATGCAGGTCAAGGAAATTTTTAAGGATCCATACTTATTTTAAAGTGTAAAAATGTTGAATTTTACTAATTCTCAAAATGTCAACTATAAAATGTTTGGCGATTTTTGTAAAGATATTCAAATTTATAAGAATTTTATAATCTTAAGATATTTTTGGCAATTTTTGGAGTAAAAAATTATATCATATGGAATTTGGGCGAATTACATTTAAAAAAAATGAAAATTGGTGAATCTATTTTTCGGAAAAAAATGAAAATTTATGCCCCTAGAATTTTCCTTAATGTTTGTTAAATTGCCACATTAGCATTACCCACATTAAGTGACATCTTCCCCAAACTTGATTGTAAAACACCTTGCTATTCTTAATATAATTATTTACAATACTCTACTTTACTTAAAGCCTTTTTTCAAATGATATACTTAAAAACTAAAAATCATATTTATAATTGTTAAATGGTATAATATAATTGTTTTGGTTTCTATATATACATAAAATGGACCATCTAGGGGATACATTATAAATCATGTGGCAATAGTTATGACATTACTAACGTAGTGGAAGCTTTATTTTGGGGTATGTGGAATTGAAAGTACTAGTGAGATGAGGGTTTCTGCATCTTTCCAGACCCCGTGGAGCTGCAGCTGCGGCCCCTGAAAACCAGTCGCTACATCTCGTTTTATCCTCCCGTTTCTTGTTCCAAGACCTATATATGGCATACAATGATGAAGATCTAGTAGACTACTTAGCGGACCCGTGGCAGGGGGAATCGGTTTTTTCCTCACCACCCACAAGCGGTGAACTTTGCACTGCCACATTCCAACCTTTCCCTAAAGGTTTACTAGCTAGGACATCATCTGAACCTGCAGGGTCAATGGAAACTAGGGTTAGAAGTGGGAAATTGGATCCTCCGCCAAGATTACCTGCAGTTTCTTCACAACTACCGCTATTATTTAGGATACTCGACCCAGCGCTCGGTGGAAGCCCTTTCTCCCTTTTACCTTCAAGCTTAGAAACAAACCTAGGGATCATTTACCGTATTGAATAAACCATCCTTCACATAGAAGTGCTTGAAAACTCAGTTATAAATCCACCGAAGCCTCTGGAATAGACTCTACTAAATGATTTTGAACTGCTAGAAACAAGATGGTTTGGATCTCTTCCTGAACCCCCGGATCCACCAATCCTTCTTGCACTAGATGAAGGAGAAAGCCATAGTTCGAAAGGTTTCATCCCCTACTTCTTATGACCAATTGACCTACAAGGGTACCTAGTTGATTCCAACTCTTATAAGAGCACCAGAGAAGACATGGAGGGTTCTCAAGGCGGTAAGGATTGTTTGGAATGAAACCCTAGAAAAAATAAAGAAAAAAAAGTGCTTGATATCAACTAACGGGCCCTTGAACCTTGTTTGCGGGTTTAATGTCTCTATAGGAGAAGACAAGAACATGGCAGAGACAACTATGGACAGGAAAATCAGAGGATACAACCCTAGCCCTGAATATTTAGAAGTATGGGTCTAGAAAAATTGGATGAACCTTGTACAGTACAAACTGGAAACAAGTTACCTATTTAAGGGATTTTTGGCTTTAAGTTCAACTGTGCAGAGCATGCTGATAACATTTTTAGAAAACACTAGAGCTGTGGATCCATTCCCATCATGGTCAAAAAATGACCATCGCTCTTCAATGCAGATTGTGAGAAATTGGATACCCTACCTATCTAAGTGTGTCTACTTGGTCTTCCTTGGGAGTTATAGAATCTGGATTCGCTCCAGGATCTTGGGAATGCTCTAGGGGTTTTTTTGGACACTGACCTCTCCTTCCAAACAACTCGAAGATAAATTATTTCCTACATCGTCGTCTCCCTCAACATCAAAATGGACCTCTGAGAGCATATAAATCTCATTGGGGCAATGCTACCAAAAGACTGATCTTACGCTATGAAGGGATACCATTTAGGTGTCATCGATGCCATGCAAATGGACACCTTGCAAAAAATTTTCAGTTGGTTTTCACAAAGAATCAAGATAGGAAGAGATGGAGTCTGAGGGTTGAAGAGGAAAAATACAGTGACAGAAGCAAGCAGGGTCAGATGGGGAGATATTCATCAGTTCTAAGGAAGAACTTCCTCAACCTCCCCTCTCTTCAGAACAACCCTCAGAGGACCCTGGCATGGTTCCAAAACAATCACTTCAGCAAGATTTGGTACCCTCTTCGGGTAATCCTTTTGTTACTTCTCTAAATGATCAACTGTTAGATTTGAATTTGCTTGATTTTAAAGACTCGAAAGCTATGGCACCCTCTCACATTTGTTCCATTCATGATCCCTCTAGTCCTCCTCTCCCTCCTCCTCTCACTGATGCAACTCACTCGGTCACCTCTCCTCCCCCAAAGAATACTACCTCCCTTGGCACATCCTTTTCCTTTACAATCCGTTTTCACATCATATCAAGAGACATCCACGCTTTACCTAATCTCATTTCTACTCATAAAGGGATAAGAAAAAACCCTAGCTTTCACCCAAAAGGAAGAGGTAGAGGTAGAACCTCGCTCTTCTCCTTTGCACAACAAAAATATCTGAGGGGTCAAGCAAATGGTAGATATAAAAAATATATGGGGAACTTAAAGCAGTGCAGTTCCTAGAAGGGGTTCCCAAATGACAATCCTTTCACAAAATTGTAGGGGTATGGAAAGTACCTGGAAGAAACTTGCCCTAAAGAGGATCCTTTTGGTCCATTAATTGGATGTAATCCTCCTTCAGGAGACCATGGGGTCAGAAATATAGGTAAAAAACCTATTAAACTCCATTTCTCAAAATTATTCCTTTCTAGCTCAAAGTGCAAAAGGCCACTCCGGTGGACTGGCTATTGGATGGAATAGGTTTTCCGTAAAAATGTATAAATTCTTGGGGTTCCATCTCTAGTATGGGAATACATGTGCACTGGGATGAAGCAAGTCTTCTACTAACCATTCTAAATATCTAGGACCCTTATGACAATAGAGTTTCTTTCTGGGACAACCTACACACTTCTCCCCACCTAAAAAATGAAAATGTCATACTGGGAGGAGACTTAAATTTTACCCTCGGCACCCAAGAAATATGGGACCCAAGAGTAAGGGTGGACCCTTTGGAAAATTATTTTTTCCATTTCCTACATGTCTCTTAGCTAGTTGACCTTGACCCCGTCAAGCTTAAGCCTACTTGGAACAACAAAAGAATTGGGGAAAACATAGTTTCAAAAAGTCTAGATAGGTTCTTACTGGAAGAAAGCCTCCTGGGAAAGGACTTGATGTTCAAAAAATGGGTTGATCCTAGAGGTGAATTTGATCATCTCCCTCTCTGTCTTGAAATTATGAGTATCCCTAGAAAGCCAGCCAGTCCTTTCAAATTATGTGCAGCATGTTTAAAAAACGAGGAAGTGCTTCGCCTGATCCAAATGAATTGGATTCCTTATTTGAATAAAGAGGGGAACCATGTTGCTTCTCATTTTGCTCAAAATTTCTCCCATATAAAACCCCTCCTCAAAGAATGGGACAAACTTAAAAAGGAAGCGGATGAACATGCTCTTCTTCAGATCGAGGTGGATATAGCTGAAATTCAAAACTCAGAAGGGGGTAGTTTTTTTTCACAAGAAGACAAAGAAAATTTGGTTGATTTGGAATCCAATAGGAATAAACTATTGAAAGAAAGGGAAGAAGTTTGAAGATTAAAAAGAAGAGCCATATGGCTGGCCAATGGAGATGATAACACAAAATTATTCTAATCCTTTGCAAAAGGAAGGAAAATGCAGAACATCTTTTGGGAGCTAAAGAATTCAAATCATGGGATGTGTTGCTCCTTTGAATATCTAGTTGGGATCATTAAATCACATTTTGAAACCCTCTTCAAAGAAGAGAATCAAGCTACGATTGCGTAGGTCATCCAGATCTCACAATTTTTCCTAGGTCAAATTTTAGAAGAGGACAACATGGAGTCAAGGGAGGAGATATTTGAGTATTAGATGAAGAAAATTTTGCACAGTTTCCAGAAGGATAAAAGCCTTGGTCCAGATGGTTGGACCATTGAATTTTTCTTGGCCCTCTATGATACAATTGTCCCTGACCTTCTCCATTTGGTTGAAGAATCCTGGGTAAATGGCCATATGCACTCCCCCCTCAACTCCACCTTCATTTACCTCATTCCAAAAAAGAAAATCCAGACTCTTTGGAAGACTTCAGGCCTATCTCTCTGTGCAACATTACCTACAAAGTGGTCACAAAAATCATTTCCCAAAGATTCAAAAAGGTTCTCTCAAAAATCATCTCACTAAAGCAGTTTGGATTCCTTGAGAACAAACAGATTCATGAAGCCATTGGCGTAGCTCAAGAAGGGTTGCACAACATACAAATCAAGAAAATAAAAGGAGAAATGTTAAAGAGTGACCTCTCAAAGTATTTTGACAGGGTAATTTGGCTTTACCTAAGACTTGTCCTTACACATTTAGGCTTTAACTACTCTTTTATAAAGTGGATTTTTGGTACATCACCACCGTTTCTTTTGTCGTTCTCATTAATGGCTCAACTTCCCCCTTCTTTCTCTCCAAGAGAAGAATTCGGCAAAGCTTCCCTCTTTCCCCATTGCTTTTTTTATTGGTGGCTGGAGGTCTTAGAAGAGCCCTAACATATGCAAAAATAAGAGGTTTGTTTGCAAGGATCAAATTATCCCATAATTTAAATATTACTCATCTTCTATTCATGGATGATATCCTTATCTTCTACAACGGTTGAATCAGGGATGCATGAAAATTATCAGAAATCTTGCAACTTTTTTGCAAAGCCACGGGAATGAAATTGAATGAGTGAAAATCCACCCTCTCTCCCACTAATCTAGAAGAAGAAGAATTGCGAAGATATACAAACCTTTTTCCTTTCAACGTCACATTTATGGAAGAAGGTTTAAAATATATGGGTTTCAGGCTAAAACAGAATTGCTACAGAAAGGAGGACTAGACTTGGCTATTGGACAAACTGGAACAGAGGATCAATATTTGGTGCAAGAGATGGCTCTCCCGAGCTGGAAAATTAGCCCTGGTCAAATCAGTTCTTGAAGCCACTCCTATCTATTGGATGGCTCTTTCCTGGATCCCAAAGACCATTTTGGAAAAGTCTCGAAAAATATGATTTAGATTCCTCTAGTCTGGGAAAAAATATCATACGGTTCTCCCTTGGTGAAATGGGACCATATTGCTAGACCAAAATCTCTTGGTGGATGGGGTCTCAAAAACATCCAGGCCTTTGCAAAAGCCCTAGCTACAAAAGCAGGCTGGAGTCTCATCTCCACAAAAATCCTTTGGATCAAGGTTGTTTACAAAAAATTCATTGCTCCTGCCTCTATATGGGATTGGATCAGGAATGTAGCCTTCCATTTTCCATCCTTGGGGGAAATTATATGGAAATCCATCTGCAACGTTTTTCCTCTAATTCAAAGTGGGCATGCCTGGAAAGTAGGAAACGTTTCTAAGGTACGTCTAGGGGGGATACCTGGCCCGTAAGTCAAAATCAACACATTCTCCCACAATAACTCATCCTACACTTAAATAAAAAATGATGCTTCCGCCTCAATCAAATTATTGACCCTAATTCTACAAACATTTGCTTGATCTCTCAGTCAGTGAGCCTGATTATGGAGCCTAAACCTAAGGGGATCAAGAGAGTAAAACCCACGACTTCCCCAACTTTGAGGAGAGAGATATTATGTCTAGCACATGACTGCTTGAACCAATTCTTAGAACTATTGGTGCAATTATATGTATATATGTATGTATGTATAGATGGATGGATGGATGTATGCATGCATGGTTAGTATAATGTAACTCATCATAGATCATAGTGTGGGTTGATAGAAAACACCCAAAAAAATGTTCTAAACAAATTTTTCGAGGTAATGATACTTTTAGAGAAAATTGTCTCAAATTTCTCTTCTTCTAATTGCTATAATTTAATTATAAATAGAAGAGAGATTATTATTTAATAGACATTGATTTTTTTTAATATTGTATAAAATATTATACTTAAAAACAGATATTAAGATCAATGTTAAAAATGAAATGTTACAACCTATTCAATGTTAAGTTATGAAATGCACATAACTTAATGCAATAAGTAAGAAGATGTATTTAATGTAAGAACTACAATTTATATTAACACCGAACATTCATAGTTATTGAGTGGATGGATATTTACTTATTTTATTTTGATACAATGTATTCATATACTCTTATCTGATGGATACTTACTTATTTGATTCTTTGATACAATGTATTCATATATTTCTACCAGATACAACTGACAAGATAAATTATTTGGAAGGTTTGACAACAAATTTTTTTATCTTTGTGAAAAAAATTGGCCTTTTGAGCCACCCAATTTTTTTAATTTTAAATACGTAGTTAACATTGTCTTTGTGAACAAAAATTCTTGAACAACCACTTTAATTTTACATGTTTTATTTTATTTTATTTTCCAATAAGTAGTTGTTAGTGTCGGTAATGGACACTTTGTCACATTGACTAATAACATGGAGAATAAAATAGTAAGTTCTATAGATTAGAAATTACTTAACAACACTTAAATAGGAAAAAGTGTAGTTTATTGAAATCGTACTCTTATATATTATAATGGGAATAAATCAAGTTTACAAGCTTGTAAATTGTTTTATCAAGATTCAATACATTACTCATTACTCAATACAGGATTCTTGTTGCATAAACATTCATTTAATGCCATTCCTATATGGAAATAATGGTTGATAAAATAGTGAAAATAACAATATATCTTTATAACTAGAATATGAGGTTGTTTGTAAAATATTTATGGATGATAATTTATGAGGTACTTAGGGAGATATTTAAGGAGATAATCAATCAAATGTGTTCATAATTATAGAATATATTTATTTGGTAGCCGGTGAATAATAAATTTGTCTATTAAGTAGATATAGGGTGAAAACGCGAAGTTGGGTAAAACTTCCGTGACAATCGGGTGCCCGAGAAACATCACGAAAGTTATTCGGCTGAATAATCAATCCTTTATTTAGTCGAATAATGTTTAATGGTGAACTGTTTAAATTGACGGAGACACCGAAATATGTGCAAACGCATAGCCGACCGATAATTTTGACCGGTGGTTCTATGTTTATTCAGCTGAATAATTATTCGGTCGAACAAGTATTCGGCCGAACAATTATTCAGCCGAATAAATATTCAGTCGAATAATTTTTCGGCTGAATAATTTTTCTGTAGAAAAGGTCGGTTGCGACCCACATTTGACATTTTTTGCTTGTAGTAGATTGGTCGGTTGTGGCCCGCCTGTCTCCCTGCCACTCACTTGTAGTAGACTGTCATCCCTGTCATCCCTATCGTCGTTGCTTGTCGTCTCTATGCGTTGAATTCGTGGAGATCCGCCAGCATCACGACGTGGAGGTCCGCCACCCTCTCTTCTTGGAGATCCGCCACCCTTCTGGCCTCCTCTCGGCGTGGAGAGCCGCCACCCTTTCGTCCTCCTCTCGACGTGGTCTGTCATTCTGTTCGCTCCTCTCAGCGTGGTCTATCATCCCGTTCGCTCCTCTTGGCATGGTCTATTGTTCTATTCGCTCCTCTTGGCACTGTTCATCGTCGCCTCATCTCGATGTGGTTCTGTCACCTCGTTCGATCTCCTCTTGGCGCTGTTCTGTCGCCCCTTTTGACCTCGTCTTGGCCTCGTTTCGGCAAGGTAATGCAATTTAATTTTTTTTTATCTTTTTGTTAATTTTCATATTTTCGATCTCAATGTTATTTCTAATTTTTGTACATTGTTGGCAGATATCGTTCGTTTTTTTCGGCGGCCGACTTTGCTTTGCTTCCTTCGTTGTTTGGCTTCGGACACTCGAGGTTAGTTTTGTCGGTGTCTTTCAGCAGCGAAAAATAAACAGGTATTCCTTCTAATCAAAATTTAAATATAGGTTTGTTGAACTCTCAATGTATTTTTCAATTTAAATTATGAAAAACGGTTTTTTTAGTTGGTGAGGGTTGAACTCTATCCATGTGGACAGAGTGCATGAACTCTATCCACATGGACAAAGTGCATGAACTCTGTCCATGTGGATAGAAAGCAACTGAGTAGGTTACTTGGAGTTTTCAGATTTTACCTTAAAGCGGAACGTAGTGATTTCGATCATGTACAACCAGATCATTATAACAATCTTATTTTTAGTCTTTGGTTTCCCATTTAAACTGTACTATACATTTTCAAGTCTACCATATAGCTCCTAAAGTTATAAAATAAACAAAGCTAATATAATGTTGTTTATACGGGTTCATTCTTTATATATTGAAATGAGGTTATGAAGACCCCAATTCCTCACTATAAAATAGATATAATGCTAGGAATTCATATAAACTATATATGATAATGAGATACAACACCAAAGAAAAATAGGCATTCTTTATATAAATATATAGTTTTTATCCTCTGAGAGCATAAGCAACTATAAAAACTAGGATTCAGATTGTATGGTTTTGTAAATCAGGCAACGAAACATGAACTATAAAAAATTATAACAACTAACTACCTCTAATAGCTCTAGAGAAGAAGCTTGCCAGGTTGGTTGTGTCCATTCTTGTTAAAAATAAAGAGAAGAATAAATACGATTACCTTATACTTCGTCTTATACTAGCTCATTTATACTCGCATCTATACATTTAACTTGCCCTTGGACAATTGATAAAGAGAGACTTAACAATCCAAGTTCATAGGGCCCATTCTGAAGGCTATAGCCCCCTAGTTAATAATCTTATCTAGCGTAATAACATGGTTTCCAAAAATATGGTTCACGTACTTTGTCCATGTGGACATAGTTAATAAACTCTGTCCACATGGACAATGGGACAGCGTTTCAAAGTTTGTGGTTGATTTATTTGGACTTTAAATAAATCTGTGTATGTCTAATCTATGGATAGAGTCCATGAACTCTATCCATGTGTTCATCAACTCTGTCCATATATCAATTTGCGTAAATAATTTATGTGTATGTTTATTTATATGTTTACTTTCGATTGTTTCATAATGGGATTTAGAGGAAGGGAAATTGTTAAAAATGAATATTTGTTGTGAAGTCAATCATCACAAGTTTTTGGGGTTATAATTATCAAACTAGTTTATTTAGTCAAACTTATTACCTTTCTTCTTTGCATTGACTTAGCCACTTTCAATTCACTAACTCTAAAATAGCTATTAAGTGTTGGCAAATAACGACGATGATTCATGGTATTATTTTTCATTAGGCTGCAACATGGAAAACTTGTGAAACATAATACCATGAATCGTCACCGTTGCTTGGATGAACACTTCTTATCTTTCATGAGATATAGTTCATGTGGATAGAGTTCTTGAACTCTGTCCTCATGGATAGTTTTGTTTGATGATGATATTTATAGGTATGTATAAAAATTTTAATATTTTGAAAAAATAGTTATTGTAAGTGGTTTACTTCATTCAATCACTTAATGAAAATATATTGTACAATCCAAGCTCTCATGGTGTTTAGAGATTTTTGCTTCTGTGTTCATAGAAAAATAGGTTTTTTTTAAGTAAAAAGGTACCAATTTCAAATCGAGAACAATTTTTTATGATTCTATGGAATAATGAAAATATTTGTAGATATAATTTATGTTTAAATCATTAAAATATCAAATAAGTTATTAACTTAGGATTTAAATTAAGATTTAACATGTTCATGAATTGATTCCTTGACATAAAGAAATGTAACCTTCACTTAATATTTGACCATACTGGTTCCATTCATTTAAAACATCAAAAACACTTAAAGATTGGCCCACATTAATTCCTCATACATCGAACAATAAATTAACTATATTCATTTTAAGAACTATTAGATAATATTAGGTTTATCTAGGTCCTTATTAAAAACTTAGTTTTTTTAGTAGCTAGGTCTTTGAATTTGTGGAATTAACATGTAGAATTTGAATATGTTATGAGTTGATATTTGTGTAAACTTGTAGATATCATATCAAATGGAAAGAGAGCAGTCTTCGAGACAAAAGCGTAGGAGGTCATCACATTATTTGGGAGTTGGTGTCTCAAATGATAATCGAAGATTGTCGACTTCACCTCGGGATTCAATATTATTGTACAGTTCACATTCATCTGATCATCGACGAGGTGATAGTGGTAGAGATGATTCCCCTTATCCTCTTTGAGTGAACGTCTATCTCGACCTTCTATCGATATGAACATCAATCTTTTAATACATATATAAATTGTATTTTTGTGTGTACACGAAGTTTGTACATGTTTACACATAACTTTATTTGTATTTGAAGCAGAGCATGGTGCAGAAGCGACACGTAATTTTAGAGAGAGGGACGAATATCGAGTATGGGATACAAGCGTGGATCCAGAGCAAGGTTTGCAAGAGGCTCGTCATCCTACACAGGGTGACGAAGGTCGAGCTAGGACACAATATGTTCAATTGGCTAAGGGTTGCACGCCTATTACGACTTATCCATCTGATTTATCGAAGGAGCTTCCATGGGAACGTAGTCTTCAACAAACAACCCTTGAAAGCTATAGAGCTCACTATGACAAGCTGCAACACGATCTTTCTAGTTTGGATCTCACTCCAAAGAACAAACAAAGTATAGAGATGGTTTTTCAATCATTACAAAAATTCATTGAGTTATATGAGGATCTTGGACCAACAATAGATGGTTTTGTTGACTTGATGCATAGAAGAAAGGCCCAAGTGATGGGTCCATACAAGTGGGTTGTTGTGAAGGAGAGAGTGACCAGAGAACAAGCCAACTCAATGTTTAACTTCAAGAGGGACGAAAGCGTAAAGCATTGAAAGTGCAATATTTTAAGCACCCCGAACTTGCACATCATTTATATGATCGGTTCCTTGCAGCCTATGGATGGTTGCCATGGAACGATGAGGTTTCTAATTATTTTGTTAGATTTTTTTATGCCAACTTTTTTTAAATATGAAGCTGGACTATACTGATATTCATTCTGAGTTTTATGGAGTTGAAAAGGGGAGGATATGCAATCGAAAATGTGCTCTTATATATCCCACTACTCTTCGACCTCCACCTCAGATATCTCATCCACATAGGCTTGTGACTTACAAATCGGAGATGGAGCCCACATCACAAGTTGGGACATCTGCAAGGCATAATGTTGTCGAAGGTTTAACTTCGGCATTTGTAGGATTTGATGTTGGATTGATTCGAGAGAGAGCTTGAGCCACTATTTGGAAAAATTTTGTTTACAAAACAAATGATGAGTTAGATCATATGGGCATTGAAGATCTAAAGGATTATGCCAAGGTTTGTCGTGATATAGCTTCGGATGTCTTATCTAATGACACGTCAAGTATAGGAGAGGTTTGTGTACTTTCAATCTATTTACTTTATTTATTTATTTTGAATTGAACTTTTTGTTACATTATATCTATGTATGATATTATGCTTTTTTGATGTATAGTAATAAATAGATTACGTAAATGTTTATTGGTTGTAGTTTACTCGAATGTTGAATGAACATAATTTTCGAGTCTCCATTAGTGAAAATGTTGCAAATGTAGAAGAGCATTTTGGAGAGGTATATTTATTACTTACATATTTATATTTATGTTTGAAAGATATTTTATCCTTTTTTTTATACTATGTATCTTATTGTTAATTTGACATATCCATGCAGGTTTCTTTAGAATCAAACTTTTTAGATGATTTTCCATCTATTGTGAGCTAATGATTTTATTTTTTTTATGTTTCGGTTTTAAGTTAATTTCTTAAGCTTAGTTTTGTTTTGCTTGCACTATGATTTATTTATTAACAAAATTTAAATTTTAAGTGAAGAGAACATATTGAAATTGGCGGTGAAGATATATGTTCTTTGATGGATGTGGATATTAGCACCGAGGTAATTTTGTTCATAATTGAACTGTTCTCTGATATATAAGTTTAAATAGTTTAAATCATTTTTGACATTCGTAAATTGCTTTTATGTATGTTACAGCTTGGGTCTTTTCGATCTTTTCGAGGCAAAGGGAAGACTTCACTGGAGGGTAGTGGTGGAATTGTAAGTTTAATATTTTAATATTTTGAATTTAGTTTTAAATAGTTTAAATAATTTGTAAGATTGATAAATTGCGTTTATACATGTTGCAGCTTGGGTATCTTCCATCTTTTAGAGGCAAAGGGAAGACTATAGTGAATGATAGAGAATTTGAGGTAATTTTGTTAATAATTGAATTGTTCTTCGTCAATAGTTTAATATTTCAATGTTTTGATTTTAGTTTAAAATTGTTTAAATAATTTATGATATTCATAATATGTTTTTATACATGTTGCAGGTTGGTTCGAGTCCAAGGGAAGACACTAGTGGAGGATAGTGGTTGACTTCCATTTAGAGAATTATTTATATTGTTTTTTTTTGTTGATATAGATATTGTAGTTGTTTTTGACATCGAGGAGCTTTATTTTTGGATTATACATATGTACATTGAACTCACATGTTCGTGATTGTTTTTTTGGATTATATACATGTACATTGACCTTACATATCTTTTTTTTGGATTATATACATGTATATTGAACTTACACATTATGAATGTATGTATTATTAAATTTATGTATGTTTGTAGATGTAAAATATTTTCAGTGTTGAGATGTTGAGAATGAATGTTAAGAAGTTTTGATAGGTGCAATCTAATGTTAAGAATAAATGTATGTATTATTAAATTTATGAATGTATGCATTATTAAATTTATGTATGTTTGTGGATGTAAAATATTTTCAGTGTTGAGATGTTGAGAATGAATACAAAGAAGTTTTGATAGGTGCAATCTAATGTTAGGAATGAATGTGGGGAATGTTAGGAATGCATGTTAGGAAATGTTAGGAATGTTAGGAGGTTTTGATAGGTGCATTCTAAATATAGGAAAATTAGGAATGTTAAGAATGAATGTTAGGAAGTTTTGATAGGTGCATTCTAAAGATAGGAAAATTAGGAATGTTAAGAATGAATGTTAGGAAGTTTTGATAGGTGCAATCTAATGTTAAGAATGAATGTGGGGAATGTTAGGAATGAATGTAAGGAATGTTAGGAAGTTTTGATAGGTGAAATCCAATGTTAAGAATAAATGTGGGAAATGTTAGGAATGAATGTGGGGAAATGTTAGGAATGTTAGGTAGGTGCATTTTAAAGATAGGAAAATTAGGAATGTTAAGAATGAATGTTAGGAAGTTTTGATAGGTGCAATACAATGTCAAGAATGAATGTTAGGAAGGTGCAATCCAATGTTAAGAATAGATGTGGGAAATGTTAGGAATGAATGTGGGAAAATGTTAGGAATGTTAGAAAGTTTTGATAGGTGCATTCTAAAGATAGGAAAATTATGAATGTTAAGAATGAATGCTAGGAATTTTTGATAGGTGCAATCTAATGTTAAGAATGAATGTTAGGAATGAATATGGAGAATGTTAGGAATGAATGTCAGGAATGTTAGGATCTTTTAATAGGTGCAATCTAAATATAGGAAAGTTAGGAATGTTAAGAATGAAGTGGGGAATGTTAGGAATGTTAAGAATGAATGTTAAGAAATGTTAGGAATGTTATGAATGTTAGGAAGTTTTGATCGATGCAATCTAAAGATAGGAAAGTTAGGAATGTTAAGAATGAATGTGGGAAATTTGTTAGGAATGAATGTGGGGAATGTTAGGAATGTTAGAAATGTTAGGAAGTTTTGATAGTAATGCTAGGAATGTTAATAATGAATCTTAGGAAGTTTGATAGGAAATGCTAGGAATGTTAACAATGAATGTTATGAATTTTATATAAATGACACAACATTTGACATGTACAAAAGTGTCGATCATTTCATTTTTGATATATAGTTAAAAAAATCACAATGGAATGTCGTCCTCAATTATCCGTTCATGGTCATATTTGGAAAGTTTCCATTTTCTATTTTTTAAGTTTTTTTTCGATGGAACTTGTACCAATTTTATTCAAGATGCACATACTAAATGACTATACTGACAACATATAACATCAGGTTCATAATCCTGAAAGTAGACATAATTTTCAGTCATATGGGTCTGCTGAAAAAAATAACCTTTTAAAATGATGGATCCTCTCTCATATGTAAATTTGTTGTCATCATAGTCCTCCAATAACTTCATCTTTCCTTCAGTGCATCACATCAAATAATATTTTACATTTTTCGTTGTTGTATAAAGGTGCAATCACAGTGAAAACATCTCCTATGCAAATTACAGTTGGCGTTAGAGTTTTTAAGTCAATTAAATTGACTATATACACATAAGGTGATGGACAACGATGAACAATCAACAAGATCATTACCTTCTCTAACAAGATCTGAAATTCTATCGCCATAAGATGATATTGCTATTTCTTCTCATTCTAATTCTTCTAAGCTTGCTAGTGGAATTTTTCCTTTTGGATTAATCTCTGCGTGTTTCCAATGTTTTACATAGTTGTTCGTTATGTTTTCACAAACTTCTATAGATTCAAAATTTTCAGTGCAAATATGACAAAAACATGATTTCTTTCTACTATCAAATGCAAACACGATTTGGAAGGCTTTTGTTTGAATAGAGTGAAGTTCTCTAGTCCCATGTATGGTGCTAGCCTCATATGGTATTGATCTATCTATATATTGGACCCCAACAAGCCAAAAAAACCCTACACAATAAATGATAAATCACAAACGACAACTTTTAATGTTAGTGTACATATACTTCAATGTTAGTACATACATTTTTTAAAATTGACAATTAATATAAATTAAAAAAATCATATACATACCTGCGCACATCTTTTGATTGTTAAATACAATCATGGCTTAGATGTGATTTACACCATTGGACAACCTCTACAGCTGATTGGAATCATCTACAAGAATGGTTTATTTTCCATATTCGAAGTGCTTTTTTTACGCATGCTCCTACACCATCATGGTCACCTTTTCCATGTCCGGTTTCAAAGAAATTCCCGCGATGTTTAATGTTCAGTGCTTTATGAAGCCGACATAACCAAAAAATTGATCGTGAAGATTTAAATTGTCCCTCACATCCATCTGACCATATCCAATGTTCATTGAATTTAACTTCACGTCTTTTTAGTGAATCATAGAAAAAAAATCAATACAATGTTGAACAAAATGTGTATCATGTGTAAGATCATCGCTGATATAAAAGTGATATTCTTTAATCACATCTTGATTGTCACACGTGCTTTCAATGCCATCAACATCCTGTTGACAATGTCTATATAGAACATGGACAAGTATCGAAACTTGGTCAAAATGATAGTATTCACTTTGAATCTTTTTTTGTGCAGCAAATGTGTAGTTTTCTATAAAATCAACCACAGAAAAAATTGCTTCAGCTGGAAAAATTTCACGGGAATGTTTGAATTGAAGGTCTTGCCATTGTGCTCTATGTGAATGCTTAGTGTATTTAGAAATTTCACTTTCAAATTTCTTGAAAAAATCTGTCACACATATTTTATCTTCTCGCAAATCAATTCTTTTGGAATGTGCATCACTATAACTTTCAGAATAATTGTTGTATTCATATATTCTCCAATCAACGGTTACATTTGAAATCGACTGATTATTATCGATAGGGTATTTATTATGGAATAAAACCAGGTTTCCACAATGATGACACTGTTTTCCATTAACACATTTCTTATTATAAAATACTTCATCGTGATTTCTCTCACATAGAGTTTGAGATATGAATTCACGTATTGTGGGCGGAGGTGGTGAATTTGTCCAAATTGTTTTACCAAATTCAAGAAATGTGTCGTAATATAATTGAAATTGCACATGATAACGACAACAACATGTGTCATGTATAGTAACAGGTCTAACATACCATAGTTTTTGTTGCAAAATTGTAGTGATTGACATATTAATTCCACGATGATCCTCCTTGAATTTATTGAACAATTGCACTTGTGTCATTTCCATTATCTATTTTGGATGGATTTTATATACATTTCGTGATACTCTTTGTTGTATCATATCCCTTGAATTTGGTGAAACTTGAGCATGTGCCAACCAATATTTCTGTAAAATATCTTTAACACCTTCTCCCATTCTATCTTTGTAAGGTTGTCTACAAATAATTGCCCAACAAGAAAGTTCATCATTTTCATCTATTTGCATTCTGAATTTGCTATGTTTATATAATGTCTTTCTTGAGGTTCCAACTGGTTGTTCTAGTTGTGTTGTCAAACGTTTTTGTCTAGTACTAGCTGAAACAATTGCTGTCTGAATTGCTCTACGTGCAGCATTGGTATCTTTCTTTCTGGATTTTCCAATTTTTTTATTGCATCACCTATATTTTCTATCACATTATGTATCAGTTTTGACTCTTTTGTCACCTCCTGAATACCCAATAATGACGTAGCACCTTCTAACTTCTTGGACAACAATAAACATCTCAAAATTTGCGCTTGTCCTTCTATTGAACAATCCTTGAGAATATCATCATAATTTTTTGTAGCATAATATTGTGCAACATGTATGGGTATTTTTTATCCATATTTATCGCAATCAATGTCTTCTAACATTTCATCATCAATGATGAAAGTACCTATACATCAAGTTAAATTTAATTTAACATATGTCCAAAAATACAATTCATTATAAAAAATGAATTTGGAAAATACATGATATATACATACCAGGTCCAATTTTTGGATATTGATTTTGATCTTCAATGTTGACTTCATCAACATTAGCATGTAAATCACTCTTTACATCTTCAACAATGGTCTCTTCAACTTCAATTTGTTCTTCTTGTACCCTATTTTCAATTTCCATTTCATCAACAGTATCATGTAAATCTGTTCTTATATCTTCAATAATTCTCTCTTCCGTTTATGCAACCCTTGCTCTTTTGGCTTTATTTCTAAGTTTTTGTTTTTCCCTATTAGCTTCGTCATCACGTTTACGATCAATTTTTTTTTTACGGTTTTTCGTATTGCCCATAATTGTTTAATCTCCTTTGGAAAAACCCCTTGGAAAAAAATAAGAACACCTTGTAAAGAAATCTTCTTTGTAAAACCATTGGAAAAAAAAACCTCTTTGAAAAAAAACCTTCTTTGAAAAAACAACTTATAAAAATATTTTGGGAAAAAAAAACTCCTTTGCAAAAATACCTTGCAAAAAAACACTTTGGAAAAATCCATTGCAAAGAAATAACCTACTTTGTAAAAATACCTTCTAAAAAAAACTGTATGAAAAAACCCCTTGCAAAGAAATAACTCCTTTGCAAAAATACCTTAGAATACAAACTCTTTTGCAAAAGTGCCAATGGAAAAAAACCTTTGAATGTACCCCTTGGAAAGAAATAAGAAGAAAAATACATTTTTGCAAAAAAAAACTCTTTGGAAAAACCCATTGCAAAGAAATAACCTACTTTGCAAAAATACCTCGGAAAAAAAACTGTGAAAAAACCCCTTGCAAAGAAATAACTCCTTTGCAAAAATACCTTAGAATACAAAATCTTTGGCAAAGGTGCCTTGGGAAAAAACTCTTTGAATGTACCCCTTGGAAATAAATAAGAAGAAAAATACCTTGTAAAAAAACTTTTTTGGCAAAAGAAATCTCCTCTGAAAACCCCTTCAAAAATATTTTGATCAGAAATATGCGAAATGAAAATGTGCGAAAATAATATAATAATAATGAGTAGTTAACATAAACATATTGAGAATAATAATTCAAAACAAGATAAAACCCTTAAACTTTAAAAATAACACAAATACATCCACACATTAATAAACACAATTATATAACCCGGATGCGGGTGGTCACCATGTGAGGGCACGTGACGAGCATGTAGAAGGAGGACTGGTTGGCGGACAAGTGGATGGGTGATTTGATGGCCCATTTAATTAGGTTGCTTCGAAGTTTAATTAGGAGGCTAATTGCATTCATTAACTTGATCCTTCGCATGGGAGAAGGGATGGCTAATGGTACAAAGTTTATTTGGTTCGCTGTGATGGTGTGACAAGACTCACGCGTGGATATCTGGTTTTATGGGAAAGTTGGGATTCCAATGGCTCCAAAGTTGTGGATTTTGTTTTTTTGGTGCCCTTGTCGGAAGCTAGTTGTTGGTAGTGTGACGGAGAAGTGTGAAGCTGGGAAAATGTCTTTGCACCAGTGTGTAACCCAAGAGGGGAAGTAGTGGAGGCAAGAACTCTAGTCACAATGTGTATGGGAAGTAGGTGAATGATGTCTATGTTAATGGGATTTCTTCGAAGGTTCTCTCACTCATTGATGACTAAGAAGCAAATATTATTGCTCAACAACTAAGCTCGACTCGACTGGTTGGAAAGATAAACCACTAATGGGTGGTTAAAAATATGATGGGTTTATTGATGGAGGATATCCAAGTCAAATGGGAGAGCTCCAAGACGATGGATCTTGACATGAAATTTGGCCCATAACATGATGCTAATGGTTTAAACAACCTAGATGATATTTTCAAATGGGACCTCTCTCTTTTCGGTAAAAGATTCAAAGCTACGGGGTGGTCGATGCAAGACTTATCTGAAGAAATTTTGTATGGGGAAGCTTCCCAATGTGAGCCTATGGGCACTCTTTCTCAAGATGGGAAAGGAGTAAGCTACCAAATCTCTCTCCCGCGGACCAGATGGGAACTCAACCCTCTCTAGAACCCAGCTTTTCCTTTACAAAGAAAATTCGAAGCTTGGATTTGGAAATTCTTATTCTACCTCATAAACGAGCTCCTCTCCTAGTTAAGCTGCCTGAGGAAGACTCCCTAGACATGGATTTTGAAGGCTCCTCAATCATTGAGGAATGTGAATATTCATCTCATGGTTCACATCTTGGCTAAACGGTTCTCTGGTGCTTTGAACACTACTTGTGCTTTTCAGTTTTTTTGGTTCTAGGTCTTAGACAGTTTGTTACATAGTATGCCTTTCAACACTTTGATAGCTAGTCCGAAGCTTATAGTTTCCAACTACTATTTGGCATGTTTCCCTCTGTTGGGAGGGCCACATTTTGTGAACATGTTAGTTCGGTCAATATCTTTAAGTACTTGGGATGGTGGTTTCACCATCTCAGGCCACCATAAAAACGATGATATACGAACTTCAATTTTGTTTCTTTTTGTTATATAATATAGATATGCCACAACTTTACAAAAAAATAAATAAACACAATTATATAGAGAGAACCGTTAAGGTAAGGTAACACCATCAATTATGCTCCTTATGGAAGAAATTACTTCACAAGTCATACTTACTACAACAATAAGATCCAACATTAAACCTCTCTCAATACAATGATACTTGTGTATTAAAACTTTCTCATGAGTATTCATAAGAGCTTATGCCAACAACTTCTTATTATTATCTCATTCCTCTTACTATCTAATAGGCCTATATTACTCACCATCTACCAAGTGCACATATTCTTTAATCATGGTCACATTACATTCACTATTCCTTTTGATACCTCCCTAGATATCTCATATATTCCTCCCAAGTTCATTACACCACCAAAACTAATCAATAATAAATTCTTCAATCACAACTATTACATTTAATAATGTTAAACTCATATTTCAAACTTTAATCCACAATCCTCATACTTCACAATAAACTTAAAAAAAACTCTTGAATTTATCCTTAGGATTTTTCCCATACATTTCAACATTCCCATTTCCCATTTTAAAAGCATATTAAAAACTTACTATATTCTCAAGGAGAAGTCTAAAAATTTGATGATTTTGTTTGTCCGACAATTTTTTACGAGAATCCAACGTTTTTTTTTTTCATAATAAATCCAAATGTTGGGTTATCCAAACTTGCTTTTGAATGCATCCATATTAAACGTGTCTAAACACTCCTCTTTGAGATTTTAAACATTTTTTTACCTATTCTGTGGAAATCGAGTTGAAAAATGTTGTCGAGAAAAGGCTAAATCATTGAACGTTTAGGCTACACGTTCTATCCTTAAAACTTTGATATTTAGACTATAAGTCTTTATTAAATCTCTCTTATATATTGAAGGAAGAAGTCTAAAAATTTGTTGATTTTGGTCGTTCAATGAGTTTCTAACTAGAATCTAGTGATTGCTTTTTAATAAATCTGAATTGTGTTGTTTAAATCGTGCGTCAGAATGCATAAATAGATTCAATGCCCTCAAGTGTCCTAAGACACCTAGATTATACAAATTTAAACACTGTTCCTTGAAATTTTAAAAATTTCTTCTCATTTTTACTGGTTTCCATTAAAATAATGAAAAAAAATGTAAACAAGCAGCAAAATCCTCAAACATTTAGGCTACCCGTAGTAAACTTCATTTATAATTATTAATATGTAAAAAATTTATAGGTCTCATTCAACGAGAGTCATCGTGATCTTGTACCAATGTACAATTATTTAATTGTACTATTTCATAATATAAGTGTATGGGGTCATTTACTCACTCTTATATCAGTGGTCCATTTTATCATTATCATGATCGTGAACAATTGATCTTTTTAAAATCGAATTATTTAATTGTACTCTTTCACCGTTACATGCTATATATGTGTGGTCCATTTCATCATTATAAGATGTTTGGTCACTGAAGTACTTTATGCTTAGTGACTATAGTACTTTATGTTCTTTCCAGTACTATGTACGATAAATTTTGAATAAAATAATTTAATTTTATATTAATTTTTTTTTCAACTGTTTACTTTTTATACTACACTTTTTATAAGTATAAGAGTATTAATATTTATTGTCATTTTGAGGATGATATAAAAAATAAATCAATTCTTTATGTTTTAAGGTTAATACTCTTTCGAGACTTATTGACAAGTCTACCATTTAACTATTAATGATCATTTATGTTAATACATATTTATTGATTAGCTTGAGTAAAGTATTATTGGTTATATGTATTTTTGGATTACATATGTAAATTTTTTAATTAAAATTAACTTAATTAAATTATAATTAGCAATGTTGGATATTTTATTATTAATATGCATTAAGATCTTAAGATATATTAAGGTATTAGAGTGGGGAGGATATTTGATAATTTAAGAAAATTCAAAATTATAATAATAATTAAGATTAACTAAAAATTTAGTTATGTTGTTAATTATATATATAATTATAATTGAGATAGAAATATATGATTAAAAGGTTTTCGTCATTATTAAATTTGAGAAAGTATGTAAAAAGTATAATTATTAATAATGAAGATTTTTAGATATCTTGTATATCAAAGTTGTGAGAAGAACTGCAAGTATGAATCTTTCTCACTAAATAAATATTAAAAAAAAAATTCTAAGCGATTTAATATTATATATGATACAAATATGTCAAGACTTCATTACAAAGATGGTCCACCTTCCATAATGGTTTCAAGCAATGTTTAGCATTAGATGTTAACATGCATACAAAATGTTGAAGTGTGTGTGCAAAATTGAAACATGATGTATAAGATCTGGAGCTAGACACACATGGTGCTGATATCTATCCCATATGTTGTAGAAGTTTTACGATGTTGCCTCTTGGACCCTAGAAAGATATTTCCCTAGGAGATTAGCTATAATCCTTTCATGTGAGGTGACCAAGAGTTGGGCACAAGAATAAGTATCTATCATTAGAGTGTTGAGATAGGCTACATGCTATTTGCACAAGAATAAGTATGCATTTGCACCTAGATCAATTAATCCATTAATTGAATACAAATAAGAAGAGAACATAGAGCACATGACATCTGGTTAGTTTGGTTAGTTTGTAAGGCCCTTAGCTAAGACATTTAGAAGAATGGTGTCTTTTGTTATTATTGTAAAGAAACCAAAGTAATATATGGTCTCTATTGAGCCAAAATTTAGAGTAGGTTACAAAAGTGGAAAAATTTAACCATTTTCCATCAAAACTCTTCTTCAGATTCGATAGCAATTTTCTTGGAAGTCATAGTTCAACTTGATTAATGAGAATCTTGACCATGGAACTTTTCCTTTATAGGTTTTAGCCAATTTTAAGATGACATGGATCACTGACATTTCAAAAAAATGAGTGTATGATGACATAACTTTACCTTGTTGAAAAAAGAACAAACACACTATAAAAGTGAATATGTCCACTATTTAATTCAATCCAATTTATAATTATACTTTTAAACTTAAAAAAATAAATTAAAAGGTTCAAATATTTGACTTTCTATTGGAATTCAATAAAAATCACAATATTACATACCAAATCTAAAATGAGGCAAATTATATTACATATTTCCAATTAATATGGATAACTACACAACAATTTCCACTCTTTTCTAATAAGGTGTTACCAAAATGATCTAGAGAGTTAAGTTACACCAAAAAATCGATTGAAATCAATGTTTAAGTATAGAGGTTTCCGTAGTCTAACATATGATATATCATTTTTGGTATCATCGGTATAGTGTAAGTCATTAATCTATAACCGACATCCCATGAGTATAGTCACAACTAACTAATGTCTCATGGTTTTGATTAGTCCACTTAGCACTCATTGCATTAGGTGATGCTTGCAGGGGTGAAGAAGTGGGTTTGAGACTAGAGAAATGAATTGCATAGCATCAGTCATCACTTCTAGGGCTTAAATCCCATAACCAAGACTTCCTAGGAGGTCACCCATCCCAAAACGCCTATGGATGCTTGCAGGGGTGAAGAAGTGGGTTTGAGACTAGAGAAATTAATTGCATGGCATCAGTCATCACTTCTAGGGCTTAAATCCCATAACCAAGACTTCCTAGGAGGTCACCCATCCCAAAACGCCTATGGCTCAAGTGCGCTTAACTATGGAGTTTTTCCCACAACTAAGGCCACTTACTTTGCTACCCCATTTACAAACCTTAGTAAGTATTGTGCCTTATGAATTATTTGAAATGAATGTTGTCAATACCACAAATCAAAATATAAATGTCAAAATCCCCAAGACACTCATACCATGTAATCTCACCACTCCAACAACACAAAATTTCAATTTACCATATTTCAATAAAACATAATAAAATAAACAAACAAATAATTCATTAACATTTAACCCAAATAAATAATTCATTAACATTTAATCCAATTTTTCTGACTATAAATAAAATCACTATCTAAATAATTTATTCCCAAAAAATTGTGATGCACTTTCAATCTCGACACAATTATTATGATAAGGACACTCTTGTGTGACTATGATGAAGAGAATCCTAGTGACATCTCATTTAATTCTCTTCATTATTTATAACATAATTTTCATATATTGTTTTTCACTCGCATTTATAAGAGTAGATCTCTCCTTTTCATGTACTTAAAAATATTTTGACTAAAAACATTTTGCTTGTTTAATTTATGTATGTTTTATATTAAAATGGTTTTATTTGGTTTCATTATTATAATTTTCAACTCTATTTTTAGAATCTATGTTTGAATATATGTTAAAGCAAGAGTATATCTTTAACTTATAAGTCAAAGTGCTTTGATTTAACATAGTTTAATTTTATGTTTTTTTAATGTTTATAAAAAATATAATTTATTAAATTGATTTTTTTTCAAAACTATTAGAAATTTTATTTGTTCTATTTTCTCACTAGTCAAAGAAGTTATCATTGAGAAATAAATCTATCAGAACTTGACTTAGTTTTTAAAACACAAAAAATAAAACTAAAAACATTCAATTTAAAATTTAAAAAGAAGAAATGTTAATGACAACTTTCACATGCCATTATAACATTTGTATACTAAAATCAAAACAAATTTTTGTTGTCACTTCCCATACTCTGTTTTAATTTTGATTTTGATCAATTCTATATAATTTTATTTAATGTTTGTACGAGTACAAATACTTAGATGTGGCCATTTCTATAAAAAAAATTGTTCTTATAATTTTACATTTATTTCTCAATTTTTATTGTGAGTCATTTATTAATAAATTATATCTAATTTATTCATAAGTTATGATCAAATCTTTACCAAAAAAATCTAAAATTTATTTTAAATATAATTTTATAAATAATTTTTTTCCTAAATCAAAGTACTTAAAAAAAATAAAATTAAAACTATTTTTTTAATAAATATATAATATCAATTTAAACGAAAATATCATCCATATAACTAAAATTTCAACTCTGAAAAATACCATCATATAACTTAATTTACCACCAATTTATTATCTTAATTCAAATGACAGAAACTACATTTTTCTTTATTGTCTAAATGTGAATGACAAAGTTTTACATTATTCTTTATCCTTTTTAAAAGGCACATAAAATACAAAAACTATCTATCCTCGTGTAATTTCTTACTCAGGCTCTTCATTGACTAGTAATGTAATAATTTTCCATGACTTCCATAGATGTGACTTTACAACTCACTTTCAATTCTATAAATCTTGAAATGTCCTTTTCCTTGTTTCCTCATGATGTACCATAATAATTAACTTTGTAAGTTGTGAGCCTTTCGACTCGACTTTTAATATTTTTGTGCCAAATGTCTTAACAAAAATTGGTTGGTCCACTTTATTTAACTCTATTGATGCGACACCCTCCTTCAATAATAAAGGTAATATATACCATACTTATATAGTGAACTCATTACCAAAAAATGAAACTTTGTCCTTTATCCATGATCATGGATTTTGAATAACTTTTGTTATGGTC
>LPNX010631870.1:215034-277556 GCA_001517045.1 Pseudotsuga menziesii
TTTAATTTTAATTAAAAAATATATTAATTTTTAACTTTTGTCAAACATATGTAATATATAAATTTAAATATCATCATCATTTTTTAAAAACTTGTAATTTAATTTAAAGTGCATAGACTACAAGTGTTTTATCTATGCAAAATTAATAAATTGAATAGATATGACAATTTAGTAATAAAAGGGGGTAAGATCAAGAGGTGGGGGCTTTATTCTTACTGGATGATTTTGGGTGAGTTGCTTGTTGTATTGGTTTTTTTGTTATTTGTACAAATGTAGGGAACGAGGCTAAGGAGGTTATTGTTGTGCAGAGGTTGATAGAGAAAAGATTTTAAGGTAGATTACCTAGTTTGGCATAGAGTTAATTGTTGAGGGGCGAGGGGCCTCAACTTATGCTATGGGTTGGTTGGTGGAGACTACCCCCCAAAAGAGGACAAGGTCTGCAGAAAAATTGGTGAAGTTGGTTATTAATAAGGTAAGTAGAGACTCTTTTCCTTGGATTATAATAGTTTTTAATTTATGCTAATTATTTGAGAGATATTATTGATTAATTATTAGACACTTGATATATTTATTCTTTCTGAATTTTTTCTTAGTAAATATGCAATTTAACTAGGATTAAACTATGCTATTTTTTTGGGTTGTTACAAAGTACCTAAATTAAAAAAAGAAAAGTGTTTTCTCTTATTTATTGTATAAAGAGATCTATTTTAGATATTATTACCTATTTAGAGATGTTGGCATTTAAACATCCTAGATTTGTTATCAAAATACTTAGCATTGGAAAAATTTGTTATGTTACCCAAGATTTATCTCCATCTAGCATCTCTCGTCTTACTAATCCATTATTCAGGTAGATTCGAAGCGACATGGTTATCTCAACTTCCACAAGAGCACTCAATACTGTAAACTATGAATAATGCAAAGCATAAACTTGTTCATAGTAAAAATTCATTGCAATATGTTTAATAGTTCATATCAAATTCAAATGTTAAGAGAGAGAACTCTCCCCATATTTTCTTAAGAGCACCCATTAACCATTTAAATTTAAAATATTTATGCCCCCGAGGTGTATATCAGTTAGTGATAAGGTGCATTGTTAAGGCATTTCTTCCGATGTAGTTGGTTCAAACCTCAACTAGCTTTGTGTGTCACACATGGGATATCATAGGTATCCTCAGAGGATATAGTTGCAACATCCCCATTTGCTTAAGAGTATTTAGTTAAACATAAGCATGATTAGCCTATGTATTAATAAGGTTAACTATTAAGTATTAATTAACTAAAATTGGGAAAATGGTATGCATCAAGATTAATATTAGGATTTAACTTAAGAGGGTTTAATTGGCTTAAATATAATTAAGTGCATGGGTGACCACTTTTCACCCATGAAAAACTCAAAAAATAGTTTAAAAATTATTTACTAATATATAAATAAAAGGACAAGCTTGTGGTTTTTTTGGGGGGGGGGTTTATTTCTCTTGTGTTGGTTTTGGGTCATGCTAGTAAACTGGAGCTATTATTGCTTGTTTGTTTGTGAATTGGGAGGAGAGAGGAGTTACAAAGGTGGGGTAAATATGTGGGTTGAGATAGAGATAGTTTGGCATAGACTTAATTGTTGGGGGCTCGATTCCCTCAATAGTTGCTAGGGAATTAGGTTGGGAGGAGATGTAATACCCCGGTTGTTAAGCCTCATACTTATGATCCTTCACACGACTTAAGTTCTTTTGCATTATGGACTTATGATATTTTATAAGATTGTGGACCTATGCTCCTTTGCATGATTAATTTGATTAAGGAATTATTATTAATGCTTGATAACGTGAATTTGGACTTTGACACTATTATTAATGTTATTACTAGCATCTTTGCTATCTTTGAATGTTGTAACTATGGATTAAATAAACAACTGGATCATAAAAGGAAACTAAAAGGGTATGGGGGGGCATGGATTCCACAAAGTGAGGGGGAGTGGGGACATCCCTAGTACCTTATAATTTGTTGTTGGCTTAAGTTTGTCCATCCCAATTCATTTTTGCACCTCGGTGACATTAATAATGTTGGTCACCCAAACCTTGTACAAGAGAACCTATTCTCAATATTTATGGACTATGGAGTTAATATTTCATATTTTACACACCTAAGTGGGCCCCTCTTTCCTAGTGCGCCCTCCTTGGGAATATATTCCCTCACATTTATGTGTTTTTGGTCATTTTTGAGCCCATTTCCTAGTTTTTAGGGGTTGTATGCTATTTTCTAGCTTTCACTCTTACACTATGCATTGATGATCCTATTTTTGTGCTTAGATGTTATTTATGACCCTATTGGATGCATTCTCTCCCCTATTTCTCCCTCCTTTATGTTTTGTAACCCCCTTTATGCCTTAGTGTGCCTCCATGTGCTCTTCATGGCCCCACTACTTAGTTTTTGGTAACTCCTTCTCATGGTGCTAATTCGGGAAAGGGAATATTTTCACTAATCCACCACTCCACTAATTCCAGTTAAGTCTCTATGATGAAGCTTAAACATTACCTCTCTCTAATTGGATTTTATCCCTTTGGGTTAGAGTTGGCCTCCTTGTGCTATAAATTCATATGCCTTCTCCTTGTTGAAGTTAATCTTGAGCTTTATACCATGTAACTTGTGCTATCTATCCATGTTGGGAATGTTGGTAGTATTGGGAGTGTATTGAGACTTAGAGTTAGTATAGTTGTTTTCCCTTTGCTCCCATTCTATCACTCTACTAGTCCAAGTTCTCATACAGGAAGCCAAGAAATGGGAATGGCGAGCTAGGTCATATCCCATAGGCAATGTATATAAACAAGAAAGTAGTAGGGGGAATAATTGTGGTTATCCAAAGATATAGTTCCAAGAGTTTATAGACTAAGTGTTCATATACCTATGGATCCATGGTATCAGCTTGGGGGTGACCTGTTCAAGCAAGGAATTCTTGACAATGTCCACGGTTGGGAGGAAAGTCATCCTACTACACTAATTTCCCATATCTTGAGATAAATATTTCTCGTGTGATTTTATTTATGTTTTAACATATTATTATGATGATTATGTGCAAAGGTGGCTGAATTGAATTATTTATATGCTTGATTATTATATGTCATAATCTGTTTATAAGAAGAATGGACTTCCTAGGATTCAAATCCGAAATGATATTCATTATGATCTTCTTTCTCTTGTTCAAAAATTGCCGCAGGAGGAAATTCATCCTGCTGTAGCCAGTTGCCCATATAATGAGATAAGTATTTATCATCTATTTTTATTTATGTTTTAACATATTTTTATGATGATTATGTGAAAATTTGATTGAATTGAATTATATATATGCTTTATTATTGCATGTCATAATATGGTAACATGAATAATGGACTCCGTAGGATTTGAGTTCAAGATGATATTCTTTCTCTTTTTTAAACACTGTAACTATGAATCTACAGTACTGGGAGGGGTGCAACCATATGTTATGGTTCACAATTATATTTTCATTTTTATGAGTTGGGAATTGTTCCATTGTGTCCAGAACAATGCTTCCAGTAAGTATCGCCTTTCATTTCATTGAAAGAGCTTTCCGGATGACCAAGATATGTTTGTTTTGGTCCAACAGTTTTCTTGGTGCCAAGTTGAGCGCACTAGTTGTTAGATTTAAAATGTTATATGCATGGATCTGATCCTATTTATATATATGAGTTTTGGTAATGTAATCTGAATGCAATATTTATTTATGTCTGTAGGTAGGAAACCATGCAATCTAAGACATATTAATGAAAAATGGTTGTAGGGGACAACCATTGGGAGGTGATTTTGTGGGCTATGATTGCAGCTGGTTCCTTTTGTTTCGATTTGGTGGTGGTGTGGTTGTAGGTTACAACCTACATATGTTTATTTATGTGTGTTTTCCTTAGTTTTTATCTTCACTAAAATCACACACTAAACAACACAAACTAATTAAATGTGCAAACAATTAATGATACAATACTTGACAATTATAAACTATGTTTTTAAATAATCTTTACGAAGTATAATTATTTAATGTAGGACCTTAATCACACTATGTAAATAGATTCGTTATTCATGCACTGAAAGCGATTATCAAATTAAATTTAATGTGGATAGAGTTTATTAAGTGTTGATATTGTTTAACTAAGGGTGGCGAATTTTTTAATTAGTAATAAAACCTTAGTAGTGATTATTAAAGTTAGAAATTTAATTATCATTTAAAAGTTAGTTGTCCTAACCTTATTATGTTGTTCTTAAACTGAAATTTTGAACTTTTTTCCTTGTCACAAGGGCCAGGGACATTACAAGTGGTATCATAGCTTAAGGTTTCAACACAATGGCTATTGAGCCTTCTGCGAAGTTTCAAGTCACCTTGTAAACATGCATTTGCATTAGATAACTTGGATGCATGCACCTTAATATAGTTTCACATGTGAGTTAGTTAATTAAACTTTTAGATTGGGATGGCTATGGACTTGATGTTCATCCAATTAGGAGAAATATTGGAAGGATTTCTATCTCCCTTGTCCATCTAGGTAGATTGTAACCTAGAAATGTTGGCTAGTTACTTTATAAACTAGAAGAAAAGTAGTTTTAATGATAATGAACTTATACCAATGTGTAGTTTACTAACATAATGTTGAAATGGACACATTGCAATTCCCAGTGATTGATTGAGCAAGCTGTGTGACCACTAAACTGATATTTTAATAAAACCTATGAAGACTAAATATTCAACAAGTACACATTCAGCAGTAGGAAGTCAAATATTGGAGATGGATTTTGAGGAAGGACAGAGACCATATAGTCATGACGAGGAGTTTGTTGAGGGAAGATGATCAACTAGACATAAGAGGAGTAGTGAACCATTAATATTGGAGGATTCGGTGAGGAAGTGTAGGGAGGATAATGAAAGGATAATTCATATATAGGAGTAGATTATGAATGATCTAAAATCATTGAAGGCCATCCAAAGATATATTGAAAAGGGTCACAAAAGAGGTTATGCAAGGTATAGAGCATATTCAAGATGACCTTATAACTCAAAGAGAAACAAGGGGATCGTGGTATGCATCAAGCAGTATAGAGAGTAGTACTGAAAGATATCTAGGGAGATACAAAAAGAGGTCTACTCGAGATGAACTAGTAGGAGAGCTTAGAAGAATCAAGCCCCCAACTTTTGATGGAGAAGTAAATAAAGGAGAAGAAGTTGAAGCATGGTTGTTGGGACTCAATAAGTTCTTCTAGTTGCACCAATACACACCTAATATGGAAGCACGAATAGCCATATACCATTTGCAAGGAAAGGAATCTATCTAGTGGGATCAACCAGTTAAGAAAAAAGACATCGATGAAGACAAAATCTCTTGGAAGAAATTTAAGAAGTACTTCCAAAAGGAATACCTCTCTGCGCATTACTATGAAAAAATATGGAAGATTTCTTCGAGATTGAGTTGGGAAGCATGACTATGGATTCTTCTGAGAAGAAGTTTTTGGAACTTCTGAAGTATGCGAACTTCATCAAAGATGAGAAGGCAAATATTCAAAAGATCCTAAGTGGTCTTCCTGAATTTTATAGAGATAAAATCTAGTATGATAGACTAAGGAACCTTAAGGATGCCATTTGAAAGACAAAACACTTATAAGAACAGGATAAGAGAAAGGCCCCATATCAAAAGAATTGGAAGGATATGAAGAATAGCAAACGGGATCAAAGAAAGAAAGTTTTCCAGCCTTCAAAATTTGGAAATGGTAATTCTTATCAACAAAGGAAACCAAGGGAAGAGCCTTCAGGGAAAATACAACATGTGAAATGTTGGATATGCAAGGAAAATCATATTTCCAATTAGTGCCCGTGTACAAAGAATGACATTCAAAACATTCAAGATGATTCAAATGTTGTAGATGTAGGTGGAAGTGTTCAAAGGATCTTTGCAGCCCTGGATGGGAGGTAAGTTGAACACCAATCACAAATGATTGAGGTAGAAGGTAATATTGCTAATAAAACCATAGCTCTTTTGATTGATTATAGATCTAGCAATAGTCACAATGCACCTAATCTAGTTGAGAAATGTCATTTGAATAAAATCAGACTTGAAATAGAAAGTCTAGTATAGTTAGCTACATGAGCTAAGAGGAAAATCATAGAATTTGTAAAGACATGTCCTTTGGAAATGAGTGAAGTGAAAACATTTGCAGACTTAAACATCATACTCTTGGGTTCATATGATGTATTGATTAGCATGGACTGGTTGGATTCACACCATGCCATAATGTATCGCCGTAATAAAACTTATAATTGTTTGGATGAAGAAGGAAATCGAGTGACAGTAAAAGGTATACCTAGAACCATATCCCTGAGGCATGTCTAAGCTCTTCAATTGAAGAAATGTCTCAGAAAGAGGTGTTAGCTATATGCAACCCATGTGGAAGATTCAAAGGAAGGAAAATAGCTAGAACTACGTGATTATCCAATACTATAAGAGTTTGCATATATATTTCAAGAATTTCCATGAATGCCTCCTTAGAGGGGCATTGGTTTTTCTATACACTTAGTGCTAGGAAAAATACCTTCATCTAAATCACCTTATAGAATGATTACTCCAGATTTAAAGGAATTACAAATGCAGTTAGAGGAGATACTAAATAAAGGTTACATAAGACCTAATGCTTCACCTTAGGGAGCCCCTATGTTATTTGTGAAGAAAAAAGATGAAAATATAAGACTTTGCATATATTATAGGTAGTTGAACAAATAAACGATTAAAAACAAATGCCCCTTACCAAGAATTGATGACTTGTTTGATCAATTGAGAGGATACAAGGTATTTTCAAAGATATATTTGAGGTCAGGATACCACTGAAATAGGATTAAGAATGAAGATATCAGTAAGAAAACATTCAGAACAAGGTATGGAAATTATGAGTTCACAGTGGTACCTTTTGGTTTAACAAATGCACCAGAAGTATTCATGTGTTTAATGAATGGAGTATTTAGAAAATACTTATATAAGTTTGTGATTGTATTCTTGGATGGCATCCCTATCTATTCCAATATAGAATAAGAACATGAAGAACATGTTGATGTAATTATAACTTCGAAATGTATTCACTTGTATTTCTTATGTATTGTACCCCGATGTTTATTTCGGGAAGTGCTTGTAATGTAATTGAGTCATGTCATGCCCTGATGTTCCGATCGAGAGTTTCTATAATGTAAACAAGTCATGTCAAGTCAATGTGGGTAACCCTCCTACGTAGGGTTTTCTCCATTTATGGTTTCCTCGAGGTAAAACAATGTGTTCATTGTCTCCTGTGTTTGATTGTTGTGCTTGTTATTCTCTCAGTTAAAGATCCTAATATAATGCTAACTTAAATGTTAAAATCTAACATGGTATCAAAGCTAACATGAGAAGAAGACACTGTGCAGCTGCAGGAACTAGGGCTTCCTACTTTTTGGATCTCTCTCCACATATTTTCAGAAAAATAAGGTTGGGATGACTCTCCTCCCTAGGGTGCATCTTTCTGTCGAAACATAATCTGATTCTGAGCTTTTTCAGTTTTGGACCCGACACTCTTGCTGGACACTAGGGCTTTCCACAGAAGTGGAATTTTTGAGTGAGCCCAGGACTAGATTGATGTCCTCCTCAAAATAAAAGTTTAGAGATCAATATGAAAGCATTTGGTGGGACAGAACTCCAGGAAAGTCAAACCCTAATATGCCCTAAACCAACATTGCAGAAATTTAGCTCCAAATCCAGAGCTGACATCTTGACCTGGTAAGATCTAAATCTTTTGTATTTCCATTTGAGGTTCTTAGTTAATATGTCTCATCATACCAAGCTTGATGAAAAGCTCGAGGGATCCGATAACTTCCGAGCCTGGAAGTATAGGATCTCCTTGGTCCTGGAAGAAAATGAGTTGGACTCCTACATCAATGAGGAGATTCCAGTTCCAGAGGAAGATGAGGCTAAGGCCTTACATAAGAAGAAGTTGGTTATGGACAAGAGGATTATTGCTGATTCAATCAAGGATCACCTCAAACCACAGGTGTCCTCCCTCAAGACACCTAAAGCTATGTTTGATTCCCTAACCAAATTGTTTGAAGGGAAGAACATAAACTAGAAGATGACTCTAAGGAACCAGTTGAAGAATGTAAAGATCCAGTCATACTTCACAAGGGCCTCCCAGATCAAAGAAAAACTTGAAGCAGTAGATGAAGAAGTGGACAATGCATAAATTGTGATGACAACCTTGAATGGTCTCCCTAGGTCATGGGATTCTTTCATCCAAGGAATCTGTGCTAGGAAGAAGCTAATCAAGTTCAGTAGACTGTGGGAAGAATGTTCACAAGAAGAAGCTTGAATAGTAGCTCGAGAAGAAAAGATCGGAAGTGAAGATCAAGCTCTCACAATACACTCCAAGAAAGGCAGAAGGGAAAATCATCATCACCAAGGTAAGCATTCTCATCTGAAAGATAATTTTGTAAAAAGGGATCCATCCAAACTCAGATGTTATACATGTGATGAAAGAGGACACTTTGCTAGAAATTGTCCCATGAATAAGAGTGGATCCAAGAAGAAGAAGAACTCCAAAAGAAGACATCATGCTCACACTGCTGAGGATGATGATCCTCCCAGGAAGAAAGTAAAACAAGAAAGTGAAGACTCTTCAAGTGATGAAGAATATGTTCTGTTCTCCGCTCTCACGGGAACTATCACTTATGGAAGCAAATATTGGATTATTGACAGTGGGGCTTCCAAACACATGACAGGATTCAAGGAATGTTTTGAGAAACTATCCGAACATAATTCACCTCATAAGGTGAAACTTGGGGATGACTACCAATATCCCATAAAAGGTAGTGGTGAATCCTCCTACAAGCTAGACTGTGGAAAGTCATTGAAAATGAAGGATGTCTTGTTTGTACCAGGACTAAAGAAGAATCTTCTCTCCATATCAGCACTGGATGCAAAAGGCATGAGGGTTGCATTTGTAGATGGCCAAGTCCTCATGTGGCCAAGAGGAAAGAATATTGACGATGCAATAGTAATTGGAGAACAAGAAGGAGGATTATACAAATTGAAGGACCATCCAGAACAAGCTTTGGTCCATGACACAGTAGAGCCAAATGAATTTTGGCATATAAGGCTTGCACATGCGCACTACAAAGCACTACCACTTGCAAGCAAAGTTGTTGAAGGTCTTCCAGAAATTCAAGCAAAACATGAAGGAGTCTGCAAAGGATGTGCAAAAGGAAAGAAGACAAAGAAGACATTTCCAAGTAGTGAAAGCAAAGCAAACAGAATCTTGGAAATAATTCACTTCGATGTATGCGGTCCAATGTCATCCAGTTCTTTAAGCTGGTATGTATACTATGTTTCTTTTATTGATGATTTTTCTAGGAAGACATGGATATACTTTATGAAGAACAAAGATGAATTTTTCAGCAAGTTCAAGGAATTCAAATCCTTGATCGAGAACCACACAAAAAAGAAGATCAATACCTTTCGATCAAATAATGGCGGAGAATTCACATCAAATGAATTCAAAGAGTTATGAAAAGATTCAGGGATTAAGAGGGAGTTATCCACTCCATATAATCCACAATAGAATGGGGTTGCAAAAAGGAAGAATAGAACGATCATGGAAGCTGTAAGAACAATGCTTCATGATCAAGATCTTCCCATGCATCTATGGGCAGAAGCTGCTAAAACAACAGTGTATGTACAGAACCGTACTCCACACAGAGTACTCAAGAACAAGACACCTGAAGAAGTATTTTCTAGTAAGAAACCAGAAGTCAGCCATCTCAGAATATTCGGCTGTCCAGTATACATACACATTCCAAAAGAAAAGAGGACAAATTTAGATCCTTCAGGAAAGAAGGGTATATTTGTGGGATACTCTGAAAGCTCGAAGGCTTACAGAATGTACTTCCCAGGATTCAAGAAGACTGACATCAGCAGGGATGTAACATTTGACGAAGACTCAGATTACAACAAATCCAAAAAGAGACCTACTGAAGATCCTGAAGAATCAGAAGCACCCAAAATTCATGACACCACCATGAACGAAGAAACTCAAGAAGAAGATCAAGAATTTGAATAACCTCAAGAACTTGTAGATCCATCTTAGGAGAAGAATCCTCACAAGAGGAAACCTACTTGGGTATGAGAAGTTATCCAAGGTGCAAAAAGATATGGGGCTCCAGAAGAGAATCATAGAGAAAGAAAGAGGACCAGGTCCTACTCTGAGTATGTAGCTTTATTATGTGACTTTATCAATAAAGAACCTTCCAACTATGAAGAAGCTGCATAAAGGAAAGAATGGAAGGATGCTATGATCGAAGAGTATCAATCGATCATGAAGAATGATGTTTGGGATGTTGTCCCAAAACTAGAAGGGAAGTATGTTGTAACTTCCAAATGGATCTACAAGATCAAGCATGCTGCAGATGGCAGCATAGAGAAATATAAAGCAAGATTTATGGCTCGTGGATTCTCACAGAAAGAAGGAATAGATTATGAAGAAACCTTTGCACCTGTAGCCAGATACACTTCCATCAGATCAGTGCTTGCTCTGGCTGCAATAATGAAATGGAAGATACACCAAATGGATGCCAAGACTGCTTTCTTGAATGGTGTAGTGGAAGAGGAAGTGTATGTAGAAAAACCACTCGGTTTTGAGACACATGACAGGGAGTCTCATGTGTGTAGATTGAAGAAAGCCCTGTACGGTTTTAAACAGGCACCCAAGACATGGTACAACAGAACTGATGGCTTTCTATCTAGTTTGGGCTTTACCAAAAGTAAAGCAGATTCCAACCTTTACTACAAGGTTGAAGATGGAAACCCAGTGATACTCCTACTATATGTAGATGATCTGTTTGTAACGGGCATGGATGGGTTGATTGCTGATACAAAGAGGAATCTTGCTGCTGAGTTTGACATGAATAACTTGGGTATGATGCACTATTTTCTAGGCATGGAGGTGTGGTAGAATGCAGATGGAATCTCCCTTGGACAAGGGAAGTATGCAGTAGAGATCATGAAGAGGTTTGGGATGATGGACTGCAAGGCCATTACCACACCTATGGCATCGAACCTAAAGCTATTGAGTGATGCTTCATCAGAAGCGGTTGATGCTACGATGTATCGTCAGATGATTGGGTCCTTGATGTACTTGACGAACACGAGACCAGATATTTTCTTTGTTGTGAACACCTTGAGCCATCTCCTGACATATCCGAGACATGTTCACTTGATTACTGCAAAGCATATTCTGAGGTACCTAAGGGGTACAGTTTATTATGGGCTCAAGTATGAGGAGAATCAGAAGATTAACCTGGAGGTTTATGTTCATTCAGATTGGGTAGGCAGTGCCATTGATAGGAAGGGCACTTCAAGGTGTTGCTTCAATATGGGATCAGGTGTGATCTCTTGGTTTAGTAGGAAGCAATCCTATGTGGCACTAAGTATAGCTGAAGTAGATTATGTCACATATTATTCAGCTAGTTGTGAGGCAGTATGGCTGAGGAAGCTAATGTATGATTTATTTGATCTCTAGTTGGATGCTACTTGTATACATTGCGACAACCAGAGTTGTGTGAAGTTGTCAGAGAACCCGGTGTTCCATGACAATTCGAAGCATATCGAGATCAAGTATCACTATATCAGGGATATGGTGCAGAGGGGAGCAGTGAAGCTCCAATATTTTGCGATGGACGAACAGATAGATGATGTGTTAACAAAGTCATTAGCCAGAGTGAATTTTGAGTACTTTAGGGAGAAGCTTGGTGTTCTCCAGATCGAGGTTCCCTCCAAAAGGAAGTGATGAGTTCGTGAGCCATTCTGACATGGTGAGAGGATTGGTTCCTTTCATGGTCAGATATAAGGGCTGAGCCATTCTGTCATGGTGAGAGGATTGGTTCCTTCCATGTCAAATGTGAGTGCTAAGCCATTCTGATGTGACTATAGGATTGGTTCCTACATGATCAAATATAAGCGTTGAATGCCATTCTTGGAATGGAAGCACCTGGTCAGTTACCAAGAAAGATCAGTCTAGGAATAAGGGCCATTCTGATGTGATTGTAGGATTGGTTCCTACATAATCATATGTGAGTGTAGAGCCATTCTGAGGCGATTGCAGGATTGGTTCCTACAATGATCAGATGTAAGTGCAGAGCCATTTTGAGGTGATTGTAGGATTGGTTCCTACAATGATTAGATGTAAGTGTAGAGCCCTTTCAGCATGGAGGACTGGTTCCTCGCATGGTCGAATGTAAGTGCTAGGCCTTTCTAACTTTGGTCGTCAGATGTGAGTGATCGTCCTTTCTGACATTGGTTGTCAGATGTGAGTGCTGGGCCTTTTTGATAGGGTTGTGGGATGTGTTCCCACATGGTCATATGTGAGTACTGGGCGTGCCTTTCTGATGTGATTATAGGATTGGTTCCTACATGATTAGATATAAGTGTTGGGTGGGACATTCTGAATTAGGGTTAGATATAAGTGCTGGAAAAGACCTACATGGAGGCTAGGCCTAACTCCAGCATGAAAAAGTGCTGGCTCTGTAGAACTTCCTATGATGACAAGAATTAAGAGATAGCACATGTGATGATGATCCAGCAGAGATGTTCCAAAACCAGAGATGATCCAGATCCAGTAATGATGATCCAGATCGAATGATGATCCAGATCCAGTGATGGTGATCCAGATCCAGTGATGATCCAGATCTAGATGAATATGACTTGAAGATGAAGATGAATTAAATATGAAGATGACTTGAAGATGACGAGGACTCAATGATGATCTAGATGATACAGAGAAGAAGACTTGTGCTGATAAATTGTGGCGAGAGAATACCTTCCTAGTTAAGAGGGAGTGTTGATGTAATTGTAACTTTGAAATGTATTCACTTGTATTTCTTATGTATTGTACCCCGATGTTTATTCCGGGAAGTGCTTGTAATGTAATTGATTCATGTCATGCCTCGATGTTCCGATCGAGAGTTTCTATAATGTAAACAAGTCATGTCAAGTCAATGTGGGTAACCCTCCTATTGTTCAAGGGTTAAATTCCCCTCAGTTCTGGGGCCCTAGGGTTGTTAGACTCGCCTAGTGAAGTCGGCTCTAGTGAGTCATTTTCAAGTCGAGAATTAGTATAAATAGAGAGTGAGTCTCTCTATTTATCGTACACTCACTCACACTCAGTTGTAGTGCATAGCTGAGGGAGAAGAAGTTGTTGGGGATAGAAAGAAAGAGGCTACTGCTGTCAGAAGATCATCTTATTGTTTTGGTGTTTTACTTTTGGTGCTGATTCTATCTCTGAGGAAGTTGTGGGGTTTTATCCATTTATGGTTTCCCCGAGGAAAAACACTATGTTCATTGTCTCTTGTGTTTGATTGCTGTGCTTGTTATTCTCTCAGTTAAAGATCCTAATATAATGCTAGCTTAAATGTTAAAATCTAACAGAACATCTAAGGTTGGCAATGAAAGTGCTTAGAGAACATAAGTTATATGCCAAATTAATCAAGTGTTCTTTCTATCAAGGAAGAATCCACTACCTAGGGCATATCATATATGAATAAGATGTTTCAATAGATCCTGAAAAGATAAGAGCCATTATGGAATGTCCAATACCTAGGAATGTATCATAAGTAGTATCTTTCACGGGATTAGATGGGTACTACTGAAGTTTCATCAAAGGATTCTCAAAGTTATCTCATGCTATCACATCTTTGTAAATGAAGGGTGTAAAGTTCAATTGGACTCCTAAATGTGAAGATAGTTTTCAAAGGCTTAAGGAAATGATTACTAGTGCACATGTTCTAAGGATTGCAGATCCTGAAGGAAACTTTGTTGTGTGCACAGATGTGTGTAAGCAAGAAGTTGGTGGAGTATTGATGCATGATGGACATGTGATAAATTATGAATCTAGAAATTTAAAGGAAAATGAGCAGAACTATGGAACCCATGAATTAGAGGTTGCAACTATCATCCATGCCTTGAATATGTGGATACATTATCTAATGGGTAAAAAGTTTGAGTTGAGAATTGATCATGATGGGTTAAAATAATTATTTGAGAATCCTAATTTGAATGTAAGATAGAGGAGGTGGATAGATTTATAATGTGAATATGACTTTGACATCAAGCATATCAAAGGTAAGGAAAATAAAGTAGCAGATGCGCTTAGTACGAAGATACATGTGATGCATCTAGCAACTATTAACACTAGCACAACATATTTAAATGATAATATCATTGAATACAGTGTTACAAATGAAATTTATCAGTAGGTGAAAAGAGGATTGAAACAACCGAAAATTCCATGGAAAATTGATAAGTATAAGCTTAAAGAAAATGGGATCCTCATGCACAGAGATAGAGTTTATGTTCCTGATGTTGGAGATATAAGGAAGATGGTTTTGAAGGAAATGTATGATGTTACTTAAGTTGACATTCGGGTGATAAGAAAACAATAGTTGTTGTAAGGAAATAATACTATTGGACATGGATGAAGAATGATGTTGCAGACTATATAGCTAGGTGCATGGAATGTCAAAAAGTTAAATTTGAGCATCAACACCCAGCAGGATTGTTGCAGTCCTTGCCAATACCATAATGGAAATGGGATGTAGTGATGATGAATTTCATAACCAAGTTACCTAAGACAAGATTGAAAAATTATGCTAGGATGGTTGTGGTAGATAAATTAGCTAAGGAAACACACTTCATTCTAGTAAAGACAACTCACAAAGTGGCTAACATTGCAGATATTTACATGAAAGAAGTATCCAGATTGCATGGTATTCTGAAGGATATAGTATCATATAGAGATTCAAAATTTACTTCTAAATTTTGGAAAGAATTGTTTGATGGGGTTGGTACAAGTCCAAACATTGGTACAACATACCACCATCGGATAGATGGATAGACATAAAGGCTTAACCAAGTGATTGAAGATATGTTAAGGATGTATGTGATGGATCAACCATCTAAGTTGGAAGAGTATTTACACTTGGTGGAATTTTCTTTTAATAATGGATATCATTCATTTTTGAAGATGAGACCATTCGAGTCCATGTATGGAAGGAAGTGCAATACTCCCATCTGTTGAGATAACCTAACAGACATAGTCATTGTTGGACTAGAATTATTAAAGGATATGGAGGATCAGATGGTTAAGATAAAGCAAAATCTAAAGGTAGCTCAAGACAGGTAGAAAATTTATGCAGATATGAAAAAGAATGCTATACAATTTCAATTTGGGGATCATGTGTTTTTGAAAGTTAGACCCAGGAAGAGTTCCTTAAACTTAGGAAATTGCTCCAAGCTAGATTCAAAATACTATGGACCTTTTGAGGTCTTAGTTAATATAGGACTTGTTGCTTATGATATGGCTCCACCCGCTTTCATTAGAGTACATAATGTGTTTCATGTGTATTTATTGAAAAAGTATATACTTAATGCTAACCATGTAATGGATTGGTATGTGATCCAGTAGGAGTCAGAAGGGGTTTTTTCGGTACAACCGATTGCCATTTTAGGTAGCAAGGTCAAGCTAATTCAGAATTGAGAAATCAGGTAGGTTAAGGTCCAATGGACTCATTATAGTCTTCAAGATGCGAATTGGGAGTTGGAGGATTCCATGCGATAAGAATACCCTCATATATTTTGAAATTTTGTGGCATGTATGTAATATGCATCGAGGACGGTGCATTGTTAAAAGGGGAGGGAGATGTAATACCCCAATTGTTAAGCCCTAGACATGTGATCCTTCATGTGACTTATGTTCGTTTGCATTATGGACTTATGATATTTTATATGATTGTGGACTTATGCTCCTTTTCATGATTAATTTGATTGAGGACTTATGATTAATGTTTGATAAATTGACTTTGGAATTTGACACAATTATTAATGTTAATATTATTACTAGCATCTTTGCTATAGTTGAATGTTGTTACTATGGATTAATTAAACAACTGACTCAAAAAAGGAAACTAAAAGTGTATGGGGGGACCATGGATTCCATAAAGTGAGGGGGAATAGGGACATCCCTAGCACCTTATAACCTGTTGTTGTCTTAAGTTTGTCCATCCCAATTCATACTTGCACCTTAGTGACATTAATAATGTTGGTCACCCAAACCTTGTACAACATACCATATTCTCAATATTGATGGACTATGGAGTTAATATTTCATATTATCCACACCTAAGTGGTCCCCTCTTTCCTAGGGATCCCTCCTTGGGAAGATATTTCCTCACATTTATGTGTTTTTGGTCATTTATGAGCCCTTTTCCTAGTTTTTAGGGGATGTAATCTATTTTCTAGCTTCCACTCTTACACAATGCATTGATGATCCTATTTTTGTGCTTAAATGTTATTTATGACCCTATTAGATGCCTTGTCTCACCTATTTGGACCTCCATGATGTTTTGTAACCCCCTTTATGCATTAGGGTGCCTCCGTATTCTCTTCATGGCTCCAGTCCTTAGTTTTTGGCAACTCCTCCTCGGTGTTAATTCGGGAAAGGGAATATTTTCACTAAGACACCACTCCACTAATTCAAGTTAAGTCTCCATGTTGAAGCTTAAATATTACTTCTCTCTAATTGGAATTTATCCCTTTGGGTTAGAGTTGGCCTCGTGCTATAAATTCATATGCACCCTCCTTGTTGAAGTTAATCTTGAGCTTTAGACCATGTGACTTGTGCTATCTATCCATGTTGGGAATGTTGGTAGTATTGGGAGTGTATTGAGACTTAGAGTTAGTCTATTTTTTTTCCATTTTCTTCCATTCTATCACTCTACTAGTCCAAGTTATCACATAGGAAGCCAAGAAATGGGAATGGCGAGCTAGGTCATATCCCATAGGTAGTGGATATAGGCATGAAAGTAGTAGCAGGAAGCATTGTGGTTCTCACAAGAGGTAGTTCAGAGATTTTCTAGACTAAGTGTTCATCTACCTTTCGATCTATTATATCAGATCGGGTGTGACCTATTCAAGAAAGGAAGGATTGACGGTGTCTACGATTGGGAGGAAAGTCGTCCTGCTGCAGCTAGTTGCCCATATCTTGAGATAAGTATTTCTCATATGTTTTTATTTATGTTTTAACATATTATTATGATGATTATGTGTAAAGTTGGATGAATTGATTATCTATATTCTATATTATTGTATTTCACAATATGGTTACAGGAATAATGCACTCCATATGATTCAAATCTGGGATGATATTCATTCTGATCTTCTTTCTCTTCTTCAAAAACTGTAACTACAACTCTACGATACTAGGAGGGGAGAAACCATATTTTATGGTTAACCATTAGCTATTCATTTTTATGATTTGGGACATTTTCCATTGTGTCCAAAAAAAAATTTCCATTAAGGATCTCCTTTCTTTTCATCAAAATTTTTTTTTGGGTGACCAAGATATGTCCATTTTGGTCAAGCAATTTTCCTAGTGCTAAGTTGAGTGCACCAATTGTTAGATTGTAAATGTTCTATGCACGCATATGCTCCTATTTTAAGATATGAGTTTTGATAATGTAATCTGAATGTAAAATTTATTGATGGTGAGATGTAGGAATCCATGCAATATAAAACATATTAGTGAAAAATGGTTGTAGGGGACAACCATTGGGAGGTGATTTTGTGGGCTGTGTTCGAAGCCAATGCATTTTGTTTTGATTTGGTGGTGGTGTGGTTGTGGGTTAAAACCTACATATGTTTCTTGATGTGTGTGTTTTCTTAGTTTTTATCTTCACTGAAATCACACATCGAATAACACCAGAAACTAATTAAATTTGCAAATAATTAACGATACAATAATTGACAATTATAAACTACGTTTTTAATAATATTTACGAAGTATAATAATTTAATGTAGTACCTTAATAGCACTATGATAATAGATTAATTATTCATGATATGGATGCGATTATGAACTTAAATTTAATTTTGATAGAGTATATTAAGTGTTGATATTGTTTAACTAAGGGCGACAAGTTTTTTTTAATTAATTAATGCAACCTTAGTAATGATTAATAAAGTTAAAAAAATAGGCTTTGTTGTGTATGCTCTGCACCGCTGTGGTTTGAACGACCAGTTGGATGAATCAAAAGCAATGTGGATGACTAGTTTAAATTAGTCTCATCTCGTTGCGTCTCTACACCCAAAAAAGGAAAAAAATTCATAGCGAGCTCTGATCCTAATGGCGAGCTCTGAACGCGTCGTCATCAAGCTTGCATGGGCGGTATTGGTTGCAAGGCCCAATGGATCCCCCTCTGGATCCTGATCCATAGGATTTTGATGAGCACTTTCAAAGGATAATCGCTTCCTCTGTCCCCTTGCTAGCCAGCACTTCTGCCTCCTCACATTTTGTTAAGAGATCTGAAGTCCTGAGTGTCAAGCTTCCCTCGATGACCTTAAAGAATAAGGCCATCACCTTATCAGAAAAAGGGTTTATAGGTTTATTCACAGGACTGTGGCCTCTCCCAGATCTTTGGAAGTATGGCTTAATAAAAATTGGAGAGCACTCATCCAAGGGGAGGTGCAGCAAATATTCTGCGCCAAGGGGTACTTTGCCTTCATATTTGAAAAAAAAGGACCGAGATCTTATTTTCAGAAATGGGCCATATTTCATGGGGCCGAGAGGGATGTATCTTAACAAATGGGACCTATCCTTTGACCCTGAAAAATACATCCCTAAGGCAGTGCCGGTATGGGTGAAGCTACCCCATCTACCACTTCATTGCTGTAATGATGAAGACTTTCACGCAATAAGAAACACCCTAGGGAAATACATAGACAAATCAGAGCTAAAAGCCCCCATGTTCTCATGCACAAGGATTTGTGTTGAAGTCACGGGGACTTCACTTAGTGAAACTCTCACATAGCACATACGATCATGGGATATTAAAGAATACCCTTAATTTCCAGAGATATTGACCCAAACTCTTTTTGTTGAAACACCCTCCCAATACTTAAAACCTCCTCCCCCCCCCTTTTTATACCTCAATCCTTATAAACCCCCCTACCCACCCCCACCTTAAACCCCTCATCCCCCCAATACCTGCAATATATTGGTTCAATTTTTGATAATTTTAAAACCCACAATATGAACTAACGTGATAGGATATTGGTCAACAAGTGAAGACCCCATGGTCAAAGTCGACCTGGAGAAAGGGCTTCTGGACTCCATCAACCTATCAATAGACGGGTGGAATCACATGCAGACTGTGGAATACGAGCAGATACCTTTCAAATGTAAGTATTTCCATGAAATGGGAATTTTTCCAAGTCTTACCCAAAAAATCCAAAAAAATCCAACCTTGAGGAGAACCCTGAAGAAGGATGGAACGTAGAAAGTAAAAGAAAGGGAGCAAGAGCAGCCCCATCGCCATCTCAAACCACCTCGGCAAAGAATGCAGTCGAAAAAAAGTTTCAAGTGCTAGCTGATGAGGAAAAAGAAGAGGGGGAAATCGTAGTGGAGGATGAGACAAACACCTTGCAAGGGGTTGAAGCCCCAAATGTTTCTCCTCTGCACGATCTGGAAGAGCAGTTGGTTCTGATCCCTCTAGCTTGAAATCATATAGAAGAAAGACCTGATTCCTCTGCAAATAATGAAGGTACTTGCACCTAGTCTAAGACAAGGGAAACATCAGAAGAAGTCTCAGAAAACTCTAATGAAGAACCAGAGCAGCAATCTAAAAAAGGAAGAAGATCCAATAAAACTCTTAGAGAACAGGAAGCAGCAAGGGAAAGAGCAGCAGGAAAGCAGTCCAACCTAGATTTTTTTGTAAGAAACCCTTAGGCGAATAAATACCTTCTCACCCCTGAAGAAGAAAAAAAGGAAAAAGAGAGGGCGCTCCATCAACATAGGAAATAATGAAGCTGGTCTCTTGGAATTGTTGAGGACTGGGAGGAAATCAGAAAATAAAAGTGGTTAAAAGAATAAAATCAATGGAAGCCAATTCCATCCTCCTCATCCAAGAGACAAAAAAGACTGCAGAAGATAGTCTTTCATCAATGAAGAAAATATGGCCAAAAGGAGAAGGAAAAGCAGTGAGTGCAATGGGGGATCCTCACATGGTGGGACAAGAACAAATTCACAATACGTTCAGCATTAGAAAATAAGAGCTATCTCTTTGTGTAACTCAAAGATAAGGATAGCAAGAAATTTATCTAGGTGGGGAACATTTATGGCCCTACAACTCAGGTGCAGAAAGAATCTTTCTGGAACTCCCTAGAAGACCAATGTACAAGGAAAAAAAATTGCCCCTGTATAATTGCGGGAGACTTCAATGTCACCATATTGGCTGGAGAGTGCAGGGGAGGCACCAAAGTCAAAGATCCATTTGGGGAGAGGTTGGAAGACCAGATTTCTTACTGGGGTCTGACAGATATCAAGCCAAAAAATGGTAAATTCACTTGGAAAAACAAAAGGATAGGACTGGAACACATTGCAGCTAGGATTGACAGGGTGTTGGTAGCCCTGACCTTCTAAAGAATTTGGCAATTCCAGAATCAAAGCTGCTTTGCTCGACTGTCTCGGATCATAAAACAATTTGCTTCTTTCTATCCTCTATGGGGAAGCTAGGACCTCTTCCTTTTTGATTTAATCACCTCTAGATGGAATCAGAAGGTGTCTCCAACATCATATATAAGGCTTGGAGCTGTTTTATACTGGGATCCCCTGCCTTCATACGGGAGCAAAAATTAAAGCAGGTTAAAATTTCCCTCAAGCAATGGGTGACTAAGCACTATTAAGAGCCAAAGATCAGAAAGCTAGATATAATCAAGCAAATGGAAATGAAGCAAGGCAACATGGAGCAAATAGAAGTCACCAAGGAATTAATGATTTAGGAAATAGAGCTTGAAAAAGTTCTACAGACCACTCTTAGGTAGAAGGAGGAAAGTTTAAGGTTGCAGTCAAGGAATCTTTGGTTAATCAGCGGAGACCAAAATACAATTTTTTTTTCAAAATCAGTGCAAGGAAAGGAAACGCAGGAACACCATAAGGGAGCTCAAAAAGGATGACGAAACTTCCACCACAGTCCAGACCGAGATCATCAATGAGGTAAGGGTTTTTTTTGAAAATATATAAAATAATGAAGAAGAATTATCTCAAGAGGATATGGTGGAAATGGTTAAAGACATTCCCAAACTAGTCAAGCCTGAGGACATAGAAGTTTTATAAGCTCCCATTTCTGAACAAGAGATTAAGAAGGCCATTTACTCCCTTTATCTGGACAAAGCCCCCGGGCCTGATGGCTTTCCAATACGTTTTTATAGAATGTGTTGGAATTTCATTAAAAAATATCTGGTTCACCTTATTTCTTGGATGTCCAAAGGAAGGATGGGAGGTGCAACAAACTCCACTTTCTTGGCCTTAATCCCCAAGGATCCCAATCCCACCTCTATTAAATGCTTCAGACCTATTTCTCTCTACAATGCCTCATACAAAATTTTCTCCAAAGTCCTATTTCTCAGGTTGAAAACTATTATCCCCTCCTTAATCTCTCCTAACCAAGGAGGCTTCATAGCTGGTCACCACATAAGTGATAACATACTACTAGTCCAAGAAGTAATTCACTCCAGTCTGAAAAAGAGGGAGTACAGAATGGCCATCAAACTTGATTTGGCCAACGCCTTTGATAGGCTAAGGCATGATTTTATCCTTCTGGTTTTGGAAAATTTTGGTTCCCCCCATCTTTGTCAAACAAATACAAGCCTGCCTAAGCTCCCCCTAGATAGCTCCTCTAGTTAACAAAAGACCCTATGATTTTTTCAAATCCAAAAGGGGGATAAGGCAGGGATTCCCTCTATCCCCTTTTCTTTACATTTTAGTGGCAGATTCTTTGAGTAGAAGACTCATCAGACATATTGAGGAGGGAATGATTCCAGGACTATCCTTCAAGGTAGGGATCCAGCCCATTAATCACGCGCTCTTCGCTGATGATTCCATATTGCTGGGGAGGGCTTCCATCCAGATAGCTAGGAGTTTCAAGCAGTCTCTCAATATTTTTCTTCTTTCCTTGGGTAGCATGACAAATATGTACAAATATCAAATTTATGGGTGGCACAACAATGTCAACACCCTCAGAGATATCTCTCAAATTCTCAACATTAAAGTCAATCTTTATTGGAAACACTTCAATTACCTGGGAATACCAATTACTAAAAAATCTTTCTCTTCTACCATGTGGAGACCAGTAATACAAAAAATAAAAAACAAGATTCTGTTTCTTGGTACGTGCTGGCTCAACATTGCAGGGAAGTACACTCTGATACAGTCAATTCTGTCCACCTACCCCATATATATCATCTCAATGGTTCTTTCCCCCAAGATGATAACAAATGGCATAAGTATGGAAATAAGAAAGTTTCTCTTCTAGGGAGGCAAATTTCAATCTAAAAAATTCCACCTTGTTAAATGGGATGTGGTTAAGGCCCCAAAATTAAATGGGGGATTGGGAATTAGAGATCCGGAGTAGATGAATGAAGCACTAGGAGCCAAGCTAGTATGGATAATGGTTTCTGGAAGCAGGGATTGGTGGAAAGAGGTCATCAAGAAAAAATATATAAGAAAACCACGTTCTACAATTCTTTGTCATACTTGGGATGGGCAAGGCACTTCAATATGGCAGCTCTGCAAATCTTCTCTGAAGATAATCCAATCTGAATTTTACTGGGTGCCTGGTAATGGCAAGAAGATCAAGATTTTGGGTGATATAATTCTTGGTAACCCCCCCATATCTTCTGTCCCCCACATGGAGGACCTCTCAAATTGGGCAATCGGTAATGTTTTTCGTTACACTTTATGATCTCTCCACCTGGGATAGGAAAGGAAAATGGACCAGCTAGAAATTGTTGCAACGAACTGATCATCTGAAACAAGCTACTAATCTTCTGCTTCCTCTTCTCCACGTCATGGCCCCCATCATTAAAAGTTCAAAGGATTACATTGGGTGGGGCAGTAATGGTATTTATACAGTCAAAGAAGGATAAAATCTGCTCCAAACAAATATGATCATCGCTTCAGAAAATATCTGGAAGAAGGTTTGGAATCCAGATTGTATTCCAAAATTCAACTGCTTTATATGGATGCTAATGCACAATAAACTACTAACGGCAGACAATCTCACCAAAAGAGGCATAGAAGGCCCCTCTAGATGTGCCCTCTGTAATGCAGACTTGGAAAATTCCATGCACCTCTTTCTCCAATGCAAAGTAGCACTTAAAATATGGAGGGATAGACTCCCTTGATCAACTTTTAATTGACTGGAACAGACTTTTTCCAGGAAATATCTGGAAAAAGCCAATTCTAAGGAGGATGTGGAATGTCATTCCTAAGAACATCTACCGGCATATCTGGTTGGCAAGGAACAAATCAATCTTCAAGGGAGAGAAGGTTATTATCAACTGAATTGCTGCAAAAATAATTGGGATGACTGCTGAAAAATTAGCAACTAGAGGTTTGGGATCTCCAGTTGCAGAGGATATCCCAGATCATGTTTTCAAGTGGTGTAGCATTTTCTTCAAGAGGAGCTCCCCTTAGAACAAAATCTATAACAATAGTCAGTCATGGGAGATAAGAAAAAATTACGATGATCTCTCACAATGGATTAAAAATAAAAAATCCTTCACTTTATTCTTTGATGGGGCCTCAAAAGGAAACCCAGGGAAGGAAGGAGCACGGGACTTATCCTGAATCCAAGAGGACAAATAATTAGCTCCTTTACCCAGGGATTATGGATCAAGACTAATAATGAGGCTGAGTGGCTGGCCCTCCTTCAAGGGTTGGAGATGATAGATGCAAAAATCATAACAAGGATGATAATATTGGGGGATTCACACCAAGTGATCCTCAAAATGAAAATTGGTTATCCTTCGGGATCCATAAAATGCAGAAGGTTGCACAATAGGATCTTATAGCTTCATCTTCCTGAGAGCACATACTTATATCATATTTTAAGAGAAAACAATTCTAAAGCAGACATAATGGCAAACAAGGGAGCCTCTCTCTCACAAGGTTCTATAATCTTAAATGGAGAAGAGACAAGATTCAAACATATCCCCTAATAACCAAAATGGGCTATCTAACTGTGCGCCAGGACAGGGTGTGGCTTATCCTTTAGAATATAGACAGAATGCCCTTCATGATCAGCTATCCCATCGTAGGTCACGCAGATCCTCTTCATATTGAATTGGTCACATAACTATTATGATTTATTTGCCACTTATTAGATGTCTCGGCAGATATCAATTAGACGCATGGGATCCCTACTATATTTCGATGATCTATGCAATCATTGTCCCTGTTTCTTTCTCTACCTGTGCGCTGACGCTGAAGAAGTATTGCGGAGAAGATAAGAATGTGCAAAAGACAAATTGGAGTGGAGGGCATGCCTAGATTGACTGGGACATGGTCTGTCCTAGAAGAACAGGGAATTTCAAACATCAGTGTAAATTGCTGTTATCATGTAGAAATATTCATCCAATGGGAATTGGCAATGAGCAAGGGAATATTACATCGACTTGGAGGACTAGCAGAGAAGATCGTGATAGGCAGATGTTAAATTTTCATTGCTATTGGATCAAGGAAGTCAGATACAGGATAAGCCAACACAAGCTCTTTAGAGGATGGAGAAAGATGCATTCACCCAGTTGGAGAGGCATCCAGGAACACTAAATTAATTTGTTTTAGATAATGTATTTTTGCATAGTCCTGAATAAGCAGTTCATCAGAGTCTATACTACCTCTGTAAAATTAAAGAATAGGAACAACCTCAACTGCTCAAGATGGCCTTTCATCTGGCCTTGCTTTATCTCAGTTCAGTATTTTTTTTCTTGTAAGATCTTTCGGTCAACTTTTGTTCTGAATGGTTGTGCACAACCCATTTAATATATCATTTTCCAAGTTTTTGTTAAAAAAAATGATTATTAAACTTAGAAATTGAATTAATCATTTAATGGTTAGCTGTCCTAACCTTATTCCTTTGTTCGTAAACTAAAATTTAGAACATTTTTTCTTGTCATAAGGGTCGGGGACATTACATGAGAGTAGTCCCCCCAAATTTTGTTGTAGTCTAGAGGTTTTGTTGTCGAAGGAATACTATTGGGTTCAATATGGTCTTTCAATACGTAAGTGATCTGTGATAATGATTAATTTACAATTTCTTTGATTATGAAATTTCATAAGTTAATTGAATTCAAGTCCTTGAAATTCTAATTGGCTTAAACTTAAACATGTTTAGTTGAAAATAGACCCCGCATTTGGTATCTGAGTGACTAGGTTCCAATGCTTTGGCCTATGGAACTTACAGGAAAATATATTGAGAATTGTTTCTAACTACTTATAAGGAGAACTTGTGACTACAACATACCCCCAAAGATAAGAATCCCTCATTCAACTCCTCATTGAAACCATTTACTGGCAATTTGATTGGGATTTTTAGGATATGATTCCTCAATAGAGTTGGGGTTTTTGTTAATATTTCATATGCTTAGCTAGATCATTAGTGTTTAATCAAATTTGACATCAATATCATATGCAAAATCACTAAAAGAAACAAAATCACAATATAGACACAGATTTATCCTGGGAAATCATCAAGGGGAAGAAAACCCATCAAAACTTCCTCTATATGGATGTATAAGATAAAACCCCAAAACAGGTGCTCCTTCTCCTTACTGATATGTCTCTCTCTCTCACATATGCACTATACACAAGTGAGTGTGTGTGTTCAATTGAGGAACATAGCTCTTCTATTTATACTCTTTTTGTCACTTGAATTTTACCCTAACAAGTCAGCCCCAACAAACTTACTAAGCCTACTTCACCTAGGAAGACATAAAACAATATTATATTATATTCAAGAGGGTACTATTGACCCAAATTACAATGGAGGTTGTAGCTCATGACCCTTTGATGACCAAATACAATAGTAACATCTCGAAAGAGGAATAGGACATATCCCTTGGGTTACATCAGTAAAATACATTTAGAATATTCTTTGAAGTTACAATATTTTAACACTCCCCCTTAATGAGAAGGGTATTCTAACAACAACAATATCATCAATTATATGAGCAAGGAGAGAGAGAATATTCAGTAGTATCAAGGTAATACATATATACGTCATAAGAAGTTTTCAACAATCACCAACAACTGGAAATGTTACTGGAATATCTTCAATATATTTAGTACTAGAACATTATCTTCTACAGCACCTAGTCTTCATATTCTGTAGTATTCGATCCCTTGATCCTTTGTAGCATTACTTTGATCATCATCTTCTTGTATCACTTGATCACACGATCCTTTGAAACAACACTTTGATGTTCATATTCTTACAGTAATTTGATCACTAGATCCTTTGCAGTACTCGATCACTTGATCCTTTGCAGCACTCGATCACTTGATCCTTTACAGAACTTAATCACTCAATCATTTGATCCTTTTTTGCACATGAAAACTCTATCATTTGAAGCACTTGATTACTTGATCCTTTTAAGCACTCGATCACTTGATCCTTCAACTAACACTTTCATTGTCTACATCCATGCTCTATCTATTCATTAATAACATCATCAAAAGCATCATTACATGTAACACACATGATCTCTTTGTGGGATGATCAATTCCTATAAATTTTGGACATAAGTCCCAGGATGATGCAATCCTCATAATCCTAATCACCATTAACGAGGAGGGTCTATATCATCAACCAGATGGATCGTACATAAATGAATGCAAGACCATATTGTCTGCAAATGAATGCAGGACCACATCATTTACAAATGAATGTAGATATCGTTTGCAAATGAATGCATCACCACATCGTCTGCAGCTGAATATATATCTCATGTGCAAATGAATGTAGGACCACATCCTCTACAAATGAATGTAGATATCATCCTCAAATGGATGTAGGACCACATCGTCTACAAATGAATGCATATCCCATCCATAGATGAATGTAGGACCACATCGTCTACAAATGAATGTAGATATCATCCACAAATGAATGCATGACTCATAGTAGACCATCCTTATCTTGTTAGTACTATGACCACTCTCAAGAGAGTGTTCTTGTCAATGATACCATCCTATAAGTGAATGTAGGATCACTTTCTAGAAGAGAGTATCGTTTGTAGGACTATCCTCAGTCAGTAAGGGATAGGACCACTCTCAAGAGAAGAGTATTCTTGTCTGCAATACCATCCTCAAGAGATGATACTTCAATCCACAAGTAAATGTCAGAACTCATCAACATCTATGGGCACACTTGAATTTTTCTGTACTGGAGCATGATTTCCATCTTATTCGCAATGATAGTCACATCATCACTCCCCCTATCTAGGGAGTGTCCATACCATCAAATTTATCCCCCTTTCCGAGGAGGGTCCATATCATCGACCTACTCCCCCTTTCTAAGGAGGGTTCATATCATCATCATTCCTCCTTGCAAGGAAAGTCTGTAACATCATCATCACCATTCCTCCCTACAAGGAAACATCTATATAATCATCACTGTTCCTCCTTATGAGGAAATATCTATATCATCATCACTATTCCTCCTTGTGATGAAAGATCTATATCATCATCATTGTTCCTCCTTTCAAAGAAAGATATATATCATCATCAATGTTCCTCCTTGTGAGGAAAGTATTTTCGAACTACATGAAGCTTGTCACATAAGTATTCAAACTTTACTTGAGATAGAGTTTTGGTCAATACATCACCAACTTGCTCATTGGTACTCATATACTGGAGCTTTATAGCTCCCTTCTGTACCATATCCCTTATGTAAAAATATTGTATTTCTATGTGATTTGATTTATCATGGAACATCATATTTTTCTGTCATCTTTATACAACTTTGGTTGTCACATAGAATCACTATGGTGTCCAACTCCAAGTCAAAAGACCTGACATCAATTTCTGAATCTATATCGCTTCACAACTAGCAGAACAGGCTGTTATTTTCTCTACTTCATTTGTGATGAGAGAAACACTTGGTTGTTTCTTGCTAAACCATGAGATCATGGTGGATCCCAGACAATAACATCCACTTGAGGTGCTATTTATGTCTATGGAACTTCCTTCACAATCTGAATCCATATATCCATACAATCTGTAGTCATGATATCTATCATAGTATAGTCCAAAGTCTATCATACCTTTCAGGTACCTCATCACATGCTTTGCACCTATCTGGTGAACACATCTAGGTTTAACTAGATACTGACTCAGGGTGTTCAAAACAAAGCATATATCTATCCTGGTATTTGTCATATGCATCGGTGACCCAATAATATGTCGGTATTGAGTCACATATACTAACTCTAATGATTCATCAGACAACAACTTTAGGTTGGTATCCAAGAGTGAGGCCATGGCTTTACAATCCAACATATGGAATCTTTGTAATATTTCCACTCCATACTTTCCCTAGTTCAAAAATATTCCTTCTAGGTGCTTCCACACTTCTAGGATGAGAAAATAGTGCATCAATCCAAGATGTTTCATCTCGAATTATTTAATAATATTCTTCTTGCAATTTGTAATATGTTTCTCATTTCCTGTCAAGAATAAGTCATCCACATATAGAAATAGTATGACAGGCTCATCATCCATAACCTTTAGGTAAAGGTTAGGGTCGGATTTACTCTTGGTAAGGCCCAATATTGTCAAGAATCTATCTATTCTTCCATTATAAGCTCTAGGATCTTGTTTCAGTCCATCCAGATCTTTCTTCAACTTACATACGGGAGTCCCTCTGTCTTCGAATTCAAATCCTTATGGTTGTTTGATGTATACTTCTTCCTCAATCACACCATTCAGGAAGGATGTCTTTACATCCATATGGTGTATATTCCACTTCATCATATCCACTTAAATATGTGGAGGGAATCGGACCACATACATCAGAATGAGTTAATTCTAGTGTGCCTTTAGTGTTTGTTTCACTCTTCAGAAGTGGATTCTTGATATTCTTTCCTCTTGCACAACCTTTTCAAGTTCCTTCATGATCCATCTTCAACTATGGTAATCCAATTACTACTTTTCTCACATAGGGTAATGCATTGTAGTTGATGTGAGCAAGCCTTCTATTCCATAGTTCACTTGAGCTAGTAAAATCATGGACAAAGGTTGTTTCCCAATGTCCTTTGGTTTTATATAATCCTCCTTCTTCTTCACCAATGACAACTGCATCTTCAATTTATTTTCTTTTTGTCCACATGCGTACTTGTCCATCTATAAAAGAAACTCTATCTCCTTTATTATCTAATGCTGAGATGGAAAGTAAGTTCTTCTTCAAACCTGGTACATATAGTACTTCCTTCGTCTTCATGGGAGTTATAGAGTCAATCTTGTATCTTGCTTCACCAATACCTTTGATGGGATATTTATAGCCATCTCCTAATGATACTTTATGAGGAGAGTTCTTCTCTTCAAGTATTGATATATTTATCTTCTATCCTCTCATGTTATTTAAAGAACCATTATGAATAAGCCATGTATCTTCTCCATGTATTACAGACCCAGAGAGTGCAGAGAATAGTACATATTCTTCTTTTTTCTTGTATCTTTCGAGGTATTTCTTCTTCTTCTTCATCCTCATCTTCAACTAGATGTGCATGATGTATTTTGTTGTTATTCTTTTCTAATGGAAATTTTTTGGCAAGGTGTCCTATTTTGTGAAAGTTGTGCATTGATATTGGGTGTAGTATTTCTTATAATTGTTTTCTCTTTTCTTTTGAAACCTCTTGGGAGGTTGACACTCCTTGTGACTTCCCTTATTGAAGCTTGATTGTCTTCTTCCTCTTCTGGTTGATTCGGTGCAAATTAGAACATCATGCCTTGAAATTTGAGCCAAGTGATATTTCAATCGGCTAATTCTCCCTATCATACCTTGGCCACATAGTTTACAAGACAACCTTTGACAGTTTGTCCCATCCTAGGGCTCACCATACTGCCACATTGGATCCAAGAACTTAGGCATTTTGGAAATGCAATATCAGACCTTCAACTTGAACCTGGGGCCAAAGAATGGAACAAAACAAACATTAAAAATTATTTGAGTATAGCTTCTCTGTTAGCTACTTTAGCTTCCTCTTGGATGCAATCTTCCCATACAATGTCAAACTTCATACTTTCTTTTCTGGAACACATATTTTGTATGACTGAATCCCAAGGTCTAGTGAGACCATTGAGAGTAGTAATAATTAGTTCATCTTCATCAAGGGAGTCTCCAATGACTTCTAGTTTCTCCTTGAACTAGGAGACCCTTGTGAAGTAGTCTTGAATGGATTCTCATTTACTCATCTTGGTACTCTTCAATTGATCTCTCAAATTCATCCTCCTATTGATGTTCTTTCCTTCATACATTTTATTTGGTGTCTCTTTGGATGACACTTGAGGGATCAAGTAATCCTTGATAGAATCAACAATGATCCTCATTGCCTTGATTGGGTACTTCTATTACTTTTCCTTAGATTCATCTTCTTCTGGTTCTACACCTTATTCTTTTATATATTTCTCAAGATCATTCTCTCTCAGAATGAGACCAATCCTATAATTCCATGCTCGGAAGTTTTCTAAGCCTTCTATCTTGTCCTCAAGCTTAGTGCTTGGGGCCATCTTATCCAGGAGGTCACTAAAAAATAAAATTTCTCAAAATGAAATACTGACCTTACCAAGAGATGAACTTGACTGAGGCGAGTTGGTTGGTCCACTTGGTTTCTGAAGATTCCAAATCTTCACCCTTCAAAACTTGCTTACGATATTTCAGTTTCTGCAGATTTCTGGTTCTAGTTTTATGTAGTTTTCTGGTTTAAGGACAAATTAGGGTTTGTGTTTCCCATAGATCCACCCACTCAAAAAATTAGATCTAGGGCTCAATAGATGCATTCCAAGGTGACATAACTTTCTATGCAATCAGATTTCCAAAATTCCAATTTTGACAAAAACCCTAATTTTTTGTTGGAGGGAGAGGAGAGAGTGTTTCACCTTGTGAAAGTAGTTCTATTAAGGCTAGCTATGATACCATGTTAATATTTCATATGCTTAGCTAGATATAATTAGTGGTTAATCCAATTTCAGATCAATAACATATGCAGAATCACTGAAAGAAACAAAATCACAAGATAAACACATATTTATCCTGGGAAACCCTCAAGGGGAAGAAAACCCAACAAAACTTCCTTTATATACATGTAGAAGATAAAACCCAAAAATAGGTGATCCTTCTCCTTGCTGATCTCTCTCTCTCTCTCTCTCTCTCTCTCTCTCTCTCTCTCTCCTATGCACTATACACAAGTGAGTGTGTGTGTTCAAAGGAGGAGCACAACTCCTATATTTATACTCTTTCTATCACTTGAATTTTACGCGAACAAGTCAGACCTAACAAACTTACTGAGATGAATTCACTGTGGAAGACACACAAAAATGTTATATTATATTTAAGAGGGTAATATTGACTCGAATTACAATGGAGGTCATACCTCATGACTCTTTGATGACCAAATACAATAGTAACATCCCAACGGAGGAATAAGACATCTCCCTTAGGTTACATCAGTAAAATACATTTATAATATTCTTGAAGTTACAATATTTCAATAGTTTTCAACTTCATTAGGTAGTTAAAAGCCTTTTATTTTTACAATCAAGAATGGGTGTAGTTGCATTCTCGACACTAGGATGGAATTGAAAGACTAAAACAAGTAAGATCTATACCTTTCTAAACACCATATTTTATGCTTTGATTGAATATGATAGAGCTGGGGGTGAAGCAAAGTAAATTGAAGTTACACATTAAACCCTTCACAAGAAAATTAGCTAACAAGCCTATGTGTGAACCAAAGTTCTACGACTTACCCTTTTGTTGGAATAAGAAGGAAAGATTGCAAGTTGGACTTTTCATATCCCTTTGAATTTGCCTTTTTTTGTTTTCCATTTTGTCAACGAGGAGTAGGAAAGGTCAAATTTTGCAATCCCCAAAGGATAAAAACCAACAAAGAAAGGAGGAATCATGCCAAGGGATATCATCACATTACAATTGAGGCAATGTGGCTAACGCATTAGGATGGAGTTCTAGAAACAAATTTTCTTTGAGCACGACATCAACAAAGAATCCATCCCCGAAGGATTTGCCACACAGATAGTTCCTTTTTTTAGACCTAAATACCCCCGGTATCATTATAATTTCTCATTTTACCTTTCATTTTCTCTTCATGCACTTGGGAAATTTGAATTAAATAATTAATGTTACTAGTTCCTGCATCTTGAATAAAAGATGCTAGTAGACACTTGAATTTGTGAACTTTGCTTATTTATTGCAGTCTGAAAAGATCTTTAAAAATGGAAACTAACTTAGGTGTTGATTGCATAATTTTTTTTTATTTAATTATAACATGCATCTTTGGGATATTACTATATACATAGTTGTACATATGTGCATTTTATGCAGTTAACACAAGCACAACCTAAGCTACATAACAAGGTTGGTTACAACCCAAAACCACCCATTAACCAATATTGCCCTCCTATGAAAAAATATGGCATAAATTTCTATAAACTAAAAGAAAACAACATAATTAAATGGAAAAAATCCCAAGAACAAATACATGTCCAAAAACATCGTGCAATTATAGGAATAGGCCCAACATTATGCCATAGATTGTCATGATTTTCATGGGTTAGCCCCAATTAGTATCATTAGGATTTGGGTTAGTGATGATTGATTCCCAATAATCAATGTTGGGATAAGTTGGTTTCTCTACCTTTGAAAAGGAAAGTGATAGTGTATGGAAATCATTGTTCAGATGAGATGGACTGAGGGAAACTATGCCTCCTCTTTTCTCTTACAGCTCTATCATCCTGATGTTGAACGCTCTGCAAAGGAAGGAAATGGGATATTGATGGAATTACTGTAAACATAACAAAACTTGTGAATCCATTATTATTTAGTGGAAATGCATGGCAATAAGTTTCTTATGATACTTTGTACATCAACTTGAACCCTCTTTACTTATTTTACACCCCCACCTTGCATTGTCATTTTCCTTTTGTTAACTTGATGTTATTTTTCTAAAATATCTTTGTGGAGACCCATTGGAAATAAATATAGTGATCCTTGTAGCTTAGGTTTGGAATACCATGGGTGTATTCTTATGGAGATACTTGAGCCTTGGAAGAGATGGTTGGAATTATGTAATAAATCAGAATAGTTTTCAATATCTGTTATTGACTAACTCTGGAGTCTATACATGGATCTTATAAGACCATGTTAATTACCTCTTGTTATAGTTTAAATTTCACTAAAATTTGAAGTACTTTGTGAAATAGTATAAGCCATTTGCAAAAACATATGCATGTAGGTTTTCAATAGCATTTTTATTTCCAGATGGATATTATCAAAAAAAACTAAATCTACACACACAAAAATTGTGTGTGTAAAAATTTGAGGTTTCTCATCATTTTTAAAATTTTTAGTTAAACCGAAAATGGGCACTAGTATGAAAATATAATAATCTCAATGCTTAAGAAATTATAATTGTGAATTTAACTTATGAATACAATGGTGTTAGGGTTGGGAAAGAAATCGCATGATTTTTACATGTGACAAGATAGGATAAAATGATGGATGACCTTGAATTATTGTAAGCAAATTCATTTAATTATATTTTGTTTTGATTCATAATGTTTGAAGTAACTCCAGGGATTAGGAACTTGATTATGGTAGTATCAATAATACTATGAGGAAATACTGGATGTTTGTGAATTAGTCTAAAGACTAAAAATCCTATTAGAATATCTCATTCTTCGGTTGTAACTCTCTTGGATAGCCTTCATATGTATGGACAATCTTATTTATGAAGGACTAGAGTTTGGGTGATATTTTGCACCCATGATGACTAGCAAAATTAAGAGAAGAGAATACCTTCATTTCTTGGTAGTGTATGGGGTTGTGGAACCCAAATTGATAATAAAGGAATATCTATGTGAAAATAAACCTTGAAAGTACAAATAATATCTATGTCCATAGAGTGCATCGAGTTGTGATAAGAACTAGGTGCTAAGAAAAGAGTTTACTATTTGGAAAATAGGGTACTCTTATGCTGATATATAACTGATTGATGTAAATACTCATTAAATGCCAAAAAAGGTTGTTTCCATAGCTTGAAAGACTCAAAACTAGAACAAAACACCTACATAATAAATAATTTTTCCATAGGATCAACTAAACCACTTGAATTTATTGCTCTCCTTACCTTTTTATAGGATGTAAAGGTTTGAACCTTGATGTGCTTGAGCTATGCAGAGATCTTGCAATAGACAAAACAGAAACAAACCATGTGAGAGTGACAAGATAATTTATAATCCTATGTAAAAGAAGAAGAAGTTAAATAATAAACAAAGCATAAGAACAATATATATAGTGTTTATGAGAAAGAAACTATATTTTCATTAAAACATAAAGAAGGAGAGTACACAACAAATACCTTGGTGTTGAGAACTCTTCTCAATGGCGTCTTTCCTCAAAGCATTCAACTTTCCTCCTAATCATTCAAGAGTCTGAGGGAATTTGGCCAGAATTTGGATGCTATCATATATTCTTCCTTTTCCCATGAGGGGTGAGCTAGTATATAAAGGATTCAAAGGATAGAGTAGGTTGAGGATTCCATGGGATAGGTGGAGGAATCATCCATAGGATAGGGGATATTGAGTTCCACTTGTCTTGATTCATAAGGATGAGGCTCCACAAAGGCCATCTTAGAGAATCCTCTCAAAACCTCTCTTTTTGTTCCTTCATAAGTCGAGCACTCCACCTTATATGAGGAAGATAGGTGGTGCTAGGGGAGAACCGCCTCTTGTAAATGGGAAACAAGAAGTGGAACCACTCTTTGTAAATGGTAAAAGGGCATTGCTGAGATGAGTACCACTGGTTGCACATAGGGAAAATCCGGTGGTGTCTCAGAGTAATGAATTACTCTTTCACACTCATTTTTCAACTTCAATATTTGAGGAATTTAAGGAAATAATGAGATACCTATCTCATAACATGGTGTTGATGAGAATTAGGTGTAACAAAATGCCCCCCAAAGTATGAGGCTAGAGGGAAAGGATATGAAATATGTTTTGTAGGAACAAGTTATCACTTTGAGGCAAAGGTCCAAAGGTCAAAAATCATCAACAACCAAGGTGATTATGCGGTACATTTACACTTTGATGCATATCCAAATGATTCAAAACATGGTTTCTGAAAAATACAATGCATATCCATGTGATATATAAACAATCATGGATACTAAAATACAGTGTAGATCCACACAAACAAGACTCAAATTTGGACAAATCTACAAGACATACAATGTAGATCTATGTCATACAGACGCAGATCTGAGCACAACCATGAACATACAAATGTGGATCCATGCTATGATTCATACAAATACTCCATCATAACCTGGGGAAAGTAATGAATGCTCAATAGACACCCAGGATCTTCGTCTCATCTTCAACAAAGTACATTTATATCCATGATAATAAATGTTTTGAAGTCGAACATGGTAGAAACCACTTGATTACTGATCAATGATGAAAACCATTAACAAGTGCAAGGGAGATCGTCATTAATGTCAATGATTCCAAAGGTGCCCCAGTACATTCCTTTGAATGTGAATGGATAGACTGATGTCAAACACTCAGCTAAATCTTTCGATCAAAGGCCAATGATGAAATCCTATTGTCAAAAGAGAGAATAAATTCCTCTGAGGTATGGAGATCTCAAGGTACCAACTTGTTTCTTAGAATAATTCCTAGAAGATGTGTTGAAGTTGATAGGAATATTATTGTCGAAGGAGGGCCATGATGAATCTCAATATACAAATTTCCTTCGAACATTGGGCGACACGACTGAAGACTTGGAAGAATTGACTTTACAAGGAAGACAATAGGACATAATGCGTCTCTAGAAAATGCATTCTTTGAAAAGACTCAAAGGAGTAACATGAATCATGGAAGTGGATAGACTCAGAGACAAGTTGAATACCCAATTGTTTGAATGAAATGCAGGTAGGTGCCATGTTCAAAGGTGACTATAAAGCTTCCATCATTACAAATGAAACATAGTTTCCTTCCCTTAATTTCCCCATCATGATTGATGAGCGCATATTTACCTTTTTAACGAGTTAAAAGAGGGTAAAAAGTACTCGTTGTAGCTTATCATTGGATAAGTCCATTCTCATATGTTGTTCAAACCTGAGAAAGGAGGGTTTCGTTCCCCGAAAAGGGTCTTTTAGTGTTTACTTTAACGAGTCTTATGAAAGGAAACTCGACGTCATTCATGTTTAGAGAGTCTAAACGGGACTAAAGAAGACTCCAAAAAGGAATTTTTTCATAAAATTTAGACCTTAAGGCCTGAAAAAGTATAAAATAATGCCCTGGAGAACTCTTCTAGTCAATGACTAGAGTATACATTTTTCGTAAATAGTCAATCCGAACTGAAAAAGGGAGAAACTACCATCGAAAAGATGACCCTTCAAATACTTTTACGAGTGTGAAGGTGACAAGTTCACTCAACGATCCTTTCACATTTGTAGAGTCGGAAAATATCTTAAAGAGGACTCCATTAAGGTTTCTTTTTCGTAGATAGCTTTAACGAGTCCGAAAAAGAAATAAAAATGGACTCGAAAACTTAGTTCTCGAGTTTAACGAGCACAACTAAATTTTAAAAAATGTGCTTGGAAGCTTTTTCGTTTTGAACGAGAACGAAAAAGGAGAAAAGAAAACTCATCCATATCCAAAAAGATAATTTCTACATGACCTGCAGTTCTCAAAAAGATAATTGGACACCAATTTCATAAAAAAATTATGCAAAATATGACTATATTATGTGTAAAAATAATAAATTTATTTAAATAAAAAGTCAAAATGGTAAATAAAAGTGGTGAATAGTAAAAAATAGTTACCATTTGGATTTTTACCCATCCTTTTTGAGAAAAAATCCTTTTGGAGTGCAATTTGCGAAGGCTACGGGCGATTATTCAACGAATCATCTGGACAAGGTAATTCCTAACCTCTTACCCTTCACTTTCATGGTTTCCATTTTTTTTAGTACCATATTTGAAGTTTTTAGGGTCATTTTCCAAGGGGAAAATGTGCCTCCCCAACACCGCACATTCCTCTTTTGGGAAATGCGGTAATGCACGACACCGAACATTTTGTCAAAGGGAAACGCGGTGCCTACTCTGTCTGAAAGGACAAACTGCGGTGGTGCAAACTACACTAGAAAACACAAAAATGGGGCCAAACAAAGGGTTTTTAGAGTTTGAAAATGATCATAAATGGTTTTTAATCCCTCAATTTTAATGTTTGGCAAGTTAAATGTGCAAAACTGGTTGTGTGGAAGGAAAGAAAATGAGTTGGATGATATCTGTGGGGAAGATGATCATGGCATAGATAATGCACTTTGGGAGTGTGGACTCCTAAAGTTTTTCCAAGTTCCCAACATGAGGGATTAGATCAAACTACTAGAGTACTTAATCAAGACGCAAAATCTTGAGAAATAGTACTTCGAGGTAGGGGAACACATACTCACAGTGGAGTAGAAGACATATACTTCCTTACAGGTATTTCTAGGAGGGGAGCACCCATAACACTGATTGTTCCACAAGGTGGTGATGTGACTACCCAAGTCCTTATCAATCAATACTATTTTTTAGGTACTCAAATGAGCAGGAATAAATACCTTTCAAAGATGTGATGGATTTTCCTTTAAAGATTATCCTCTTTACCATGCAGTGAGTATCTGGGAGTCACAGGGAAAATCAGGATTTCAGGGCCCATATGTTGTATTCCCTAGAGGCGATGGAACCGTCTATGTTTAACTAGGAATAAGCCTTGTTGGTGGTTTATAAGGAGAAACTTACTAAATGTTGTTGTTGTGAGTTGAAGGAATTTGTATATGGGGCCATTCTAATGTCCTTCTTCTTAGAGAGAGTCCCATTGTTGAGGCCTCAAGTGGCCTTCAATGAAATCAAGGCACATGATCCACATATGCTACAGTGGGTTGAGGTGATGGCCCACCATGGTGGTGGGGGCACTAAATTCAAGTATAGGGCATCCTTCTTCTGCTGGTTGGATGACCAACTTCTGATGATTGAGTACTAGGCCTATGTAGGCACATATTTTTATGGTGATCCAGACTTAGCTCTACCCAAGAATGAGAATTGGGGTGATTTCAGTAAGAAAATAAATTGAACTACATGTATTTATTCTTTTTTACTTTTTATGATTGGTAATGAGACATGTTTCTTGCTATGACGATGTTGGAATGGCTAGGCCAGGAGAATCTTCACATATTGATAGGAGAGTAGGAGCTCAATTTATACATTAGGAGTATGATGAGGAGATGTAGGAGGTTTAGGAGAACCTATAGAGGCTCACATTAGACATTCCCGATATTTCAGTGGATGACCTCCCGAGGAGGTATCAACGACACACGACCAATGTGTCAAGATGCTTCGGTCACTTTCTATGCAGAGTGGAAAGAGCGATCATGTGCTACCATGTGTGTCACTAGGTTTTAGCAAGAAATGTACAATGAAATCCATGAGCTTCAGTTTTTTGTTATCCTATTGTACTGAAAGCTAGCATGATTCAGATTAGGCCTTGAGACCACATTTTGTACTAAAAACTTATATATATATATATAGACTTCTTTTTGTGGCCTACGGAAATTTTGTAATGTAATGTAATTTACATGGATCTTATGTTTTACACTGTTTATTTACAATTTCTCATGTTATTTTCACACATCAAAATGTCAAGAATAGGAAATATGCCAATCCATCATGTAATTAGTAAGAAAGCTGGAAATTGAATTTGAAGATCTTGGAACATGTTGATATGTAATATAATCAAATGATCGTTCAAGGAGGCATACTCTTCGAAAGAGATGGAGGAGTACAGGTTTGTGTATTGCGTAGAAGTGGTTCAACTGGGAGACCACTAATTGAGAGTCTAAATAAACAACCACGTGATCGACATCATGGGAGGAAGCTTCAGTCAATAGCCCTATCACTACATGATATTCAATGATATTATTGGTAGAGGGACCTAGGGAAACTCCCATTGAACTAAATAAGTCATGGGCTTGGGAATAGAGTACCCATGCTGCTGAAGGAAGATTCTAGGTATGGTGGTTGGCGCCATCTACAAAACCATAGTAATGAGTCATCTTCAAAGTGAAAACTTAAGATTAAATAAGCAGTGACAGATAAGATTCCAAAACCACACTAAAATTCAAATATACAAAAATGTACAAGGTACTAATGAAAAATTTATTAAGCATAGTACCTTTTCAGGTAAAACCCATTGCGAGGCTTCTCATAAAGTATTTCGTCGCAATCCACTAATTCATAGGCCCCTTTCTCTAAGAATTTACTTACGATATAGGGATCGTACCACATCGATTCAAGTTTCCCTTTCCCTAATTTTCCATACTTCTAATCATATGTCAGAACAAGATCTCCTTCGTTAAAGACATGAGGTTGAACTGACTTATCATATTGAGCCTTGATGCATTTTTTATGCAATTCGTTAGATAAAGAAACATATCACTGCATTTCGTTAAGGTTTGTAAGATAAAGGAAACATTCTTCCTTGACCGAGGTATTAGGAAAAAGCTCCACAACTAGTTTCAATGATGAAATTTCACATTCAATGGGTAAAACAGCTTCCAGCCCATAGACTAATTGAAAAGGAATGAAACTGGTTGTTTTTTTTTACAGAGGTTCTATAAGCCCAGAGGGCTGATAATAGAGTTAAGTTCCAATTCAATTTATGTTCCCCTACCATCTTGCGATGTATAGTCTTCATAACTTTGTTAATGGATTCGACTTGGTCGTTAGATTGCAGGTAGTAGGGAGTTGAGTTGTCATGATGAAACCCCAACTTAGCACTTAGCTCGGTGATCATATTATTACAAAAATGAGATCTGTAATCAATAATTATGACTTGAGGAACCCCAAACCTGAATATGAAGTGATTAAAAAGAAAGAGGGTGGCAGTTTTACCATCCTCTGCATTTGTAGGAATCGACTCATCCCATTTTGTAAAATAATCCATACCTACAATGATGTAACCATGCCACCCGGTTGAGGTAGGATTACAATGCATAAAATCAATCCCCCATTTAGAGAAAGGGTCAATGAAAATTATGTGGTGTAGTAGAGAAGGGTGGGTGCACTTAGTTGGATAAAAGAGATGACTGGGTGGGAATTTTTTAACCTCTTCATGACAATATTTAAATATCGAGGGCCAAAAATAACCAGTGCAAAGGATTTTCTAGGTTGTATCCATTCTAGAAAGATGACCGCCACATGCTCTAGAGTGGAAATCATTCAATACTTGTTCAGCCTCTTCATGGGTTAAACATCATCACAAAATAAAATCAATACCACGTCAATATAAGGTATCATTGATAGCTAGATAATGTTTGTCCTGGTGTTGAATGCATTGACAATCATCGTGAGATAGATCAGGCTGAAATCATTGGGTTTAGAGATATATAATCAAATCTCCATACCATGGATCAATCGTGCTAATGAGGAAAAAAAACTCATCGGGAAATGAGTCATTGGGATGATTTTCCATCGTAGCAGGGGAAAGATCACTCATCAGCTCTGCAAAAACTATGGAATTCTTGGAAGTAGTGTTGGTGAACTCAAGGTCAAACTCTTGCAGGATAACAATCCAGCGAGAGTATTTCCCCCTTGTGCCTAATAGGCCAGGATGTAATACATAGGTTTTTGTTCTGCGAGAACAATTGTAGTGCAAAGGAGTATGTAGTGATGACAACTTTGCACGATAATGACCGTAGCTAAAGGCAACCTATCCACACATGAGTATCAAGTTTCAGAGTCCAATAGACTCTTACTGAGATAATAAATCACATTCTCTTGATCGTTTGAATCTTCCTCCACTAAAACAATATCAAAGGTAGTAGTGGAGGTATCGAGATACACCAAAAAGTATTTCGAGTAATTTGGGGGTTGCAACATAGATGAGTGCGTGATTGCATGTTTTATAGTGTCGAAAGCCTATTGAGACAGATCATACTAAATGAAGGAAGTGTTATTTTTCAATAAACACATGTAACTATGTGTATTTTCTATGAAATTGCACAAAAAACGACGTAGAAAGTCTTCCTTCCCTTGCAAAATTTGGAGTTCAGTAATATTAGTTAGGGGAGGTAAGGCCACAATTACAACAATTTTCAAAGGATCGATTCAGTTACCATCCCTGGAAACAACAAAGCCAAGTAAATGTATAGTCTCTACACAAAAGACACATTTATGTGGATTAAGATGAATATGATAATGAAGACATCTAAGAAAAATATCCCTAAGATGCACTGAATGATCCTCTCATCGTTGTGAATGGGAAGGTAGGTCATCCAAGTAGGGTTCCACTATATGCTTGATATCGTGAAAGGCATAAGACATGGCTAGTTGGAATGTAGTTCCAACATTTTTCAAGCCAAAAGGAAATTTTTGGTAGCCGAAGGTTCCCCATGGGAAAATGAATGTCATTTTTTTTGATCAGCAGGTATTATCTCGATCTAATTATATCCGAAAATCCATCCATGAAAGAGAAAATGAAACTTCTATCATAGTTATCGATGATTTGATTGATGTAGGGAGTGGGGTAATTGTCTTTCAGACAAGCCTTATTTAAATCCCTAAAGTCGATGTAAACTCTAATAGTTCCCTTCTTTTTAGATACATGAACAATATTAGATACCCATTATGTCAATGGAACGGGATAAATGAAACCAACCTTCAAAATATTTTCGACTTCAACTTTAATCGCTGCACATTTCCTAGGGTAGACTTGACAGAGTTTCTGCCTAATAGGTTTTGGCATTGGGTAAGTCTTGATATCATGGACTACGATAAATGGATCAATCAAAGGCATTTCCTCAGAACTCTAGGAAAAAAACACCTTGAAATTATTTGAAAAGAGCTCGATAACTTTCAATTTCTACTACTGAACAATTCTGGCCTACACGAACATGTTCAACAGTTCCATGTTTTCTCAATATATCGATGGGAATGGTCCGAGTAATGTTACACATATTCCCCTCAGAATCAATAACCTACAAAACTACAGGTGACTAAGGATGTTCAACAATATAGGAACTAATGAGAGATATAAAATTTGATTCTACCAAATTGGCATTAGGAAGGAAAAATGATCTTTGATGATGATATTCCCATAAAGATTCATCCGAACTCATAATATCCATAAAGGACTCATCTGACGGGAAAGTATGTAGGAGATAATCCAATATGGTAGATGGTAAAAATATAATGCTACTAAATGATGGTCATCGATGTATGCATCAGAAGAGGATTGAATGACATGATATTGGGCTTTAGGTGGACTCAGAGAAGGTGGTTCAATAATTGCTTTGCCTTTGGACATGTCACTAGCTATAGAAGATATCATGTTTACCGTGGAAATTTGAGTACTATGAGGGGAAGAAGTAGATGGAAAGACTCCCAAAAGGGATGAGTCTTTCAAAATGATGACTCGCACAGATTGATAATGAGGGGGTGAATTCCCCAACAAAGGAACATTATTTGATGCGGCTGATGTGATATATTGGGAGCAATAATTGAGTTGATTTCTAGTTACAATATTTCCTTGATGAGGAAATTGGAGCACACAAAATACCGATGAGGATATAGTCATCATGGTGTAAAACCAATTTCTTCCTAACAAAAGATTGTAATCTAATGAAGCGTCGACCACTTCTACCTGAATAGAAATGATATTTCCATCGATTTCTATAGATAAAGCTGGTAACAATCCATAGGGATGGAAACCTCGTCCCTCAAAGGGTTTCAATGTAGTTGGTCACCAATTGACCTCATGAGAACAAATGGATCTCCAACAAGACATAAATAAAGCCGAGATGGAGGCTCCTTCGTTCAATATGGTACGATGAACCTTCCTACCCATCACTTTGGTCGTGATTTGAAATGTGATTTGGTGAGAGAATATCAGTTTAAAATTATCGACATTAAAGATAATTGTATTAGAAATCTTCATATATAGTCCCCCTAGGGATGACAACAAGTTTTTACGTTGCGAAGGGAAATTTTGGAGTACTTCCATGGTAGACATAACACAATATGTCTAAGCTAGGTATTCTATGATATTATTGAATTGGATAGCTGGTGCACAAGGATTGAATACTGATTTCCTAATTGTACTCTTAGTAGGACGTAAATTGTGTCAAGAATAGGTTTTTCAATGGTAAGTGGGCCATTAGAAGGAGACAAAGAAGAAGGATTGGTAGAAGGAGTCTTCTGGGAAGAATTATATTCATCCTTTTTCTCTAGAGGTTTATCACATGTCTTAGTTCGTGTGGTTAGTCCAAGAGTTACGACGAACATCATTTTGATTTCCTTGATGGAGGAAAAGGAACCATGCAAAGATGTGTGATCAACCAATTGTTGTTGAGATGGGAAAGAGTCAGTTAGAACTACTGGTGTAGGATTGTTTTACAAACATTTGTTGATCTCTTCACGCCCAGGACATTCCTTAGTAAAGTGATCGTCCACACATAAGAGGCATGGATATTGGTTTCGAATCATTCTATGCTTTCGTAGTCTTTGGAGTCTCTTGTTGGTTTCCATATTTTTTGGACTTACCTTTGCCTTTATTTTTATTACTAAGTGATTACGAGGATTGGACTGCATTCACTTTGGTGGAAATAGTAGGATTTGATGATGTAGCAGGAGAAGAAATATGATCCTTGGCAGTTTTCGCTGTGGATGGTGGTTGGGTTGTACCTACGACACCATCCATAGGAGGTTCAATAGGTGTTTTAGTAGGATCAGTGTTGGGATGAGCAGCATTAGGGATAAAATCAAATAATGTTTCAGACTTGGAATAAACCAATTCCAAATATTGAGCTCGACTAATATCCTTTTCCTTAGTAACAACACCTCCCATAGCCACATCTCTGGAAATAGGTAGAAAAAATGACTTTGTAAACCAGTCATCTAGTAAATGATCTGGAATAGGAGCCTTGATCAACCTTCTATGTCTCCTCCATTCATGAATGTGATCATATATGTGTGTTGAGTTAGTTTTCCAAAGAGAAGTAAAGAGATCTATACCAGTCTCATAACATACCAGTAGCTGGAAATGGGTAACAAATGTTGTTGCCAATGAATTAAAATACACAAACAAATGTTGTGGAAGTTCGATGTAACACTTAGCAGTTGTACCAGTCAAAGTTTGTTTGATGAGCCGCAAATGGATAAAATCATCCATCAAGGAGTTTGACGAACACCATAGATGGAAGGTTATGACATGGTTTTTTGGATATTCCCCTGGTTTTCCATCAAATTTTGGAATGTTTGAATGATGTAGCAGGAGAATAACTATGATTCTTGATAGGTTTAGCTACGAATGGGGGTTGGATTGTACCTACAATACCATCCATAGGAGGTTCAATAGTTCTTTTAGTAGGATCGGTGCTGGGATGAGGAGCATTAGGGATCAAATCATATAATGTTTCAGACTAGGAATAAACCAATTCCAAATATTGAGCACAACTAATAGCCTATTCCTTAGTAACAACACCTCCCATAGCCACATCTCGGGAAATAGGTGGCATGAATGACTTTGTAATCCAATTATCTAGCAATTGATCTGGAATAGGATCCTTGATCAACCTTCCATGTATCCTCCATTCATGAATGTGATCATATATGTGTGTTGAGGTAGTTTTCCAAAGAGAATTAAAGAGATCTATACCAGTCTCATAACATACCAGTAGCTGGAAATGGGTAACAAATGTTGTTTCCAACAAACTAAAATCCACAAACAAATGTTGTGGAAGTTCGATATACCACTTAGCTTTGTACCAGTCAAATTTCATTGGACGAGCCGCAAACAGATAGAATCATTCATCAAGGAGTTTTATGAACACCATAGATGGAAGGTCATGACATGATTTTTTGGATCTTCCCCTGGTTTTCCATCAAATTTAAGAATGTATGATGGTAAATTTACTGGAATAGTTGGCCAAAAAGGGTCGTGTAGAATGGGATCATTAATCAATTTAGACAAATATGGAAAATCCAATGTTTCCAAGAACAGGATTTTCCGATTTGGTTGCGGGTAATTATAATATTGATAAGGCATGGACACCCTAGTAGGACCATAGGTCAATTGAGATTGACCATAATAACCTGCAAATTGTTGGTAAGTGGGATTTTTTTTCCCTACAAATGGTTGGACTAGGCTAGGACTATCTTGAGATCCATAAGAAGTTTGGATCCATTGATTAGTAACACCTGCTGGGTAAGGAATGTATTAAGGGTTATTATATTGTGCCCCACTGTAGTATGGGTTACCAAGACTAACCTATTGTGGTTGAGCCCAAGTAGATGAAAGTGGTTGTGAAACATGACCATAATTGGAGGAGAGGGTCTTGAAATATTATGAAAAACAGGTAAATAAGGTCCTCTAGATACATAGGACGTGGAGGGAAAAGACTAACTTCCAATATTTGGAAAAATCATGGAAGGCATAGGGGGACTTCTTAATCAAATAATTTAGCATTGGATTTGGAGCATATTGTGAAATTACCACCTGAGTGGTGAGTCTAGTGACTGTTGGAGAAATAGGAGCATTAGCCAAAACTGAACTAGAAGGGTGATTAAGGACCTACCAAGAAGATCACCTGGTAGAATATAAGGGAAACCTATTCTAGGGTTGGGGGTTATCTCCATTGAGGATACAATAACAACGCTAGTAGAACCAAATTCAAAGATATCTTGTCCTAAGGTGGTTCCCCAAAATGAAGCAGTTGGACCAAAAATGGTGGAAATTGGATCATCGGGGCAGAACAGGTTGAACATAACCCCTGTAGTGGTTTGTATGGAAAAATATGGATCTTGAGATGAGGGTTGTTACATGATAGGTGGTACTGAATAATCAATAATAGGAACATTAGCAGGAGGAGAGAACTCACCCCCTTCTTCTATAACTAGAATCCCTTCCAATTCAGGAATAGATGCACTTCCTATTTCAAAATTAATCTCCATCTCTCATTCCATAGGAGACTGAGTCATAGGATTCAAGGGATACTCAAGCAATAATCCTTCTATACAATGAGAATGTCTCCAAGGGATATCAACCAGATTGATAGGTTAAACTTGTCTCAAGAGAAACCTCGAACTAATCAAGTAAAACAAGCACTACTCAAGCTAAAGCAACAAGCAAAAAATGTGATAGGAGTGGATTGAAGGTATGGATCCTCACATGATTGTTATATCAACACAACTTGCGACATACCGCAAAGTCCAACAGTAAAATGAAACAAAGAGTATTGGGACCATACCCTTTCCTAAATACCCAACTACCTGGACAATACGTGTGTAGCAATCTCCCTGAGTGTTGTTATCGGTGTATTGCGATGATAGGATGGTTAAAAGGATTTACTGAGTTGGTATTAATATCCCTATAAGTGTCTCCTGATATACACAAGGTACATGGGAGCACAACTACGTAGTAGTGTTGTCTAATGCACAACCATTTGAAATGGGACTTCCTCTATATTGTTGAGTATGCAACGTACCTTTCGATATACATCAAGGGTATGTTAAAGGTTGTTTGATATACCAACAAGTATGTGGAAGAACCACACAATCCCCAAGATGCAATGCAGGAAGTAAACAACAACTCCTACATTTAAAGATACTGGAACACGTCTGTAACCTATCACACCTTGCTAAATATTTTAACTTAGACTAGTGCTTAATTTTATCTTGTATATTTAAGTTGATGCATGAGGTGAAAAACTAAAATATAAAACCACGCAAGTATGCAAATGCAAGTTTTTAACTTTAACTTTTTGGTATGCCCTACTTAAAAGACATATAGAGGTTCGTTTCTTTTCCTTTTAAAACACAAAAAATCCCAAGCAAACGAAATCAAAGTATTTCTTTCATTTCTATTCCAAGAAAACCAATATTTCTAATGTAACTTGAAAAGAAAAATGAGATCTCTTTTAAAAGAAAAGATGTTACTACTTGTTCACACAAAACTTTCAATTATTCATCTAAAAGAAAGACTAGCTTAGAAGCAATTTTTTTTGTTCTTTTGTTATAATGAGAATAAAAATACAATAATAAAGACACAATGAACACTTGAAATTTTATCAGACTAATCAAGAGTCCTTTCGACACTAAAATTTATGATTTTTTTCTCAATTTTTTGCAATAAAAAACATAAAAGAAATCTTTTACAATTTATGAAGAAAAAAAAAAAATCTTTTCTTTGCTGTTAAATACAACAACTATCATATATATAAAACAAATGAATGATTTATTTTCAAAGTACTAACTATTTAGATCAAAGACAAATGAAGAAGAAGCATTAAAGGCCAAAAGAAATCATTACTCTTGAAGATAAAAACAAATCAAGACTATAAAACTTTCCATATTTTGATTAATGACTGTAACTAACAGAAATGAACCCAGAAACAATCAGAAACAAAAAATTCATATGAAAAATTCAAAAATCAAATGAGGGTACATGAACATACCTAGAACCGTGCTTTAACATATCAGTACAGAGCGTTGGAAACCTGGCAACACTCCTTTCAAACAGGTATAGAGCGGTGGCGCCACTCTTTGTCCACATTAAACTTGTGGTGGCACCGTGAGTTTCCTTTACAGAAAGTGAAGTAGCCGCACTTTTTGATCAGCCTGGGTGCAGTGGACCAAATAGATTTTGAAAACAAAAAAAGGAAGAAACAAGAAGTGTGTTAGAGCCTGTACATTGGAGTCAAATAAAAAATAAATACAGTAACATGAACAATTAGAGGCAAACAAAGGAAAATATACCACTTTCAAATCAAATATATCAACTTAACAAGTAGATCTGATCTATGAATTGAAATTGCAAATTGACGAAAAGCGTACTACAATACCAAGAATTTGATCTCTTCCCTAGTAGAGTCCCTACTTTTGTTTAATGTAAATACTCAGCCAATGCTGACAAAGGTCATTTTCCTAGCTTGAAAGAATAAAAACTAGAACAAAACACCTGCATAATAAAGAATCTTTCCCTAGGATTAACTAAACAACTTGAATTGATTTCTCTCCTTACCTTTTTACAGGTTGTAAAGGCCTGAACCTTGATGTGCTTGAGCTATGCGGAGATCCTGCAATAGACACAATAGAAACAAACCAAGTGAGAGTGACAAGATAATTTATAATCCTATGTACAAGACCAAGGAGTTAAAATATAAACAAAGCATAAGAACAAGATATACAATGTTTATGGGAAAGAAACTATATTTCCATTAAAAAATAAAGAAGGAGAGTACACAACTGATGCCTTGGTGTTGAGAAATTTTCTCAATGGGGTCTTGCCTCAAAGCCTTCAACTTGCCTCCTAATCACTCAAGAGTCTGATGGAATTTGGCCATAATTTAGATGCTATCACACATTCTTCCTTCATTTTCCCATAAGGGGTGAGCTATTATATAAATGTTTCAAAGGATAAAGTAGGTTGATGATTCCATGGGAGAGGTGGAGGAATCATCCCTAGGATAGGGGATCTCAAGTTCCACTTGTCCTCGTTCATAGGGATGAGGCTCCATGAAGGTCATCTTTGAGAAGCCTCTCGAAACCTCTATTTTTTTCCTTCATAAGTCGAGCACTGCACCTTTTATGAGGAAGACAGGCGATACCATGGGAGCACTGCCTCTTGTAAATGGGTAGCATGCGGTGGCACCTCTCTTTGCAAATGGTATAAGGGAATTGTTGAGATGAGTACCACTGGTTGCACATAGGGAAAGTGAGGTGATGGCTCCAAGTAATGAATTACTCTTTCCCACTCATTTTTCAACTTCAATCTTTGAGGAAATTAAGGAAAACAATGAGATACCTATCACATAACATGGTGTTGACGAGAATTAAGTGTAACAATAACAACATGCTTGAACAATAATATGACTTAAATCAAATAAATTAATATATTTAAAATGAGCAAGAAATATTATTTTTGAACAACTGTGAGGATGCCCTATTTGTATGCACATCCTTAAGAGCACCGATGGAGATACGCCCGAGGAACTGTATAACAGTGAAGAGGTATCTCCCTCGTGTTGGATGGGGGATCTACTATAATAGAAAGTTCAACTAGTAATGTGGTCTTGAATTACACTATAAAAGAGAACACCATGAGTATGTTGTATGTTTACAAAAAGTGAAACAATAACTCCAAAATTCTTTATGTACACTTTGAGGAGGATTATACGAGAACTAATGGTTTCTTCAAGAGATGACCCTCATATGTGTGTTAAATGACATAACTTTCGACAAAAGATGTGGATTCCTATCACTGTAAATGTACCTTTAGGTACATATAAATGAGAGGTACATGCTTGAATCTTGTTTAATGGTTTCATCTGTACAAACGTCTTATATGATTGATAAGCATATTGGTTTAAAGTATCAATATTAATGGTCCATGACATGTGATTATGATATATTTTATGTTGGTAACAAATATTGCAAGAAAACTATAATAAGTATGTCGTGACTCCTTGGGAGTGTTTCCACCAAAATGTATGTTTATATATATCATTATCCAAACCGAATCATTGAAATAGGATGTTGAAATCTTAAAGAGTAAAGCTAGTTGTAACAAAATCCAGTTAAAAAGAACAAACAAGTAGGATGAGGTATAAGTCATCTAATGAAATCTTGAATGTAAATTTTACTACAATACTCGAAAGAGAAAGATAGTAATTTTTGGTGATTAGTAAATTTAGTTAAAGCAGTTGATTCTTGTTTTGCTTTCTTTTGATTTTTAAGAATGATTATATATGAGTACCTGATTTCATATTAGTTTTGGAAAAATAAATACTTACGTTTGTTTGATGTAGAAAATAGTTGTGACTAAAAGAATGAAATTTTTAATAGATTTGGAAGAGTTGTTGGACATGTAGCCACCTTGGAAATCCAATAAGAATAATTGGAATTATAAATAACTTCTATTGTGCAAAAGATCTTTTGTTGTTGTCAAGAAATTGGAATTCATAAGCAACTAATGAATATGTGAAAGGTTGGGAAAACACCAAGCAAGGTGTTATTTTAATGGGGAAGGATGTAATATCCCTCTTTTGAAGCCCCCTAATATTGTAATATATGTAATGTAAATCTATGTGTGTACTAGTTCAATGTGAGGAGCTCAAGTCCAATTCTCCACCAATGAACATTCTAACATTGTTATGATTTTGTAGAAACGACGCACTAACTAAAAGCATGGTGACATCAAATTTGTTATTTAAAATGTAGTGAGAAATGAATGAAAAGTAGATCTAGGAAACTGAATGTGCAAAGTAGCTAAACAAGGGGACACACTATCCATTAGGGGGGAGGGTGAAGGCTATTGAAGCCTTTGGAGTCCTAAAGATGACTAGGTGTCATGATGGTACTTTCATGTATTGAAAGGAAAGTGAGTTATTCACTTAATTATCATAACTACAAAGGTATGATTATGAAGCCTAATATAGACTTTAAGAATTGATAGAACACGCCATTGACAACATAAGGTAAATGAAATGGTATTAGGATATAAGTTTAAAGTTAAGCTGATGATGAAATGAGAATTGTTATTCTCCAACAATCTAAAGAAAATATATTATTATAAAATCTAAATGATCACTGCTAATTAGAGTGATTATCTTAACTTAGGCTAGCGTCATCATAAAGTAGCCATTAGATATCTATAAAGATAAAAATATTCTATATGATAAGACAAAGCTTATTATTTGAAGGAAAATCGTGTGGGAGATCAATTTAAGTATAATGGGTTTTCAGAGGGCTTGAATGTATAATCGAATTCATTATTTATACTTAAATATATGTAAGTCATTAGGGGTGGTTTCAATGTGAATTGGGCGTTGTGAGAAATTAGGATTTCCAAAAGAACCAACCCTCCCTTTTAATGACTTGATAAACTTTTGGGGAGGGTAGTTTTGTAGGAGGAGTAGCGTTTGCTCGTATATGCATTAATAAAACTAGTGTTAATGTTACACATCCTTTTTTGTATTGATAAAGAGATGGATTTTTGAGTCGAGCCCTGATGCACTAAATATTTCTTTAGGTTATTAAACCTTTAAAATTGTGCATGGAAGGGGGGATAACCCATTGAATGGCATATAAATCATAATTGTGGAAAGACTTTACTTCTTTGATGGTTTGCATTGTGAAATACTTTCCTTGCTTTCCATGGATACCTACCTTTGCATTGGAGATATTGCACTTTCTATGACTATCACATCCTTCTCGACTGAAGTAAGTCTAAATAGTATATCCTCAAAAATCATTGTTACACTTTGAGAATTAAAAATACTATTATATAATGAGGATAACCTTGCCAAATGTATCGATCCTATCTCTTTACAATATTGTTGGGTGATCTAGCTAACACACCAAGTCATTGAATTTTGAGTATTTCCATTTCTTTGATGAGGAGGAAGGGCCTTGTAGGAGAGAATCAAACCTTTGTAAGTACTTTATATGTGTGTCTACTATTCAAATGGAGAGATGAAAATTCTCCTTCTCTCAAATTTAAGATATGTCGTACGATGGGGACAATCAAACCCTTCAAGAGAGGAATACCTCTCAATATATAAATATTGTTGACAAACTCCAAGGTTTGTTAAGAATGGAGTGACCTCTATCTTGGAGAGAGTTGAATCCAAATGGAATTATTGTTTGGATGAATTTGTCCTATGAGGAGTATGTCCTCTCTTGGGAGAGAATCAATTCTAGTTATGGATATATCCCACGTTTGAATAATGTATTATCCTTTGATAAATGTTGGAAATTGCATGCTATATTTTCCTTAAATTTATTGTTGAGAGGTTGTGAACTCTAAAACTAATATATGATAAGGACGTTATGTCTTCACATAAGTAATATCCTTGGTTACTGTTGTCAGACAATGATAGTCTCAATCAAGAGAATTGATTCCATTCTCTAATTTGTGTTTCCTAAGTTATATATTCAACTTTTTGAGTTAACATATAGCCGAGTGTGACTTGGAAGTAGTGCATAGTTTATATCTCTTTTGTATTTTATTACAGTTGAGTGATTGCAGGAACACAAATTGATCCTTAGAAGTTTCGACTGATTATTTTGTTGAGTAAAAGGGAGCATCTAGATTTAACTGTATGAAGGACTAAGGGATTATATATTATTCAATATGAATTTCTTTAACATTGATTTCTTTGCAAGTAATAGGGAGGCAAATTGTTGTTAACAATCCTATCATAAAATGAGGAAGGTATTTCTAGAAAATTTGATCCCAAACATGGGGTATTGACTCAGTAAAACCATGCCCTAGCACCTTCGTTCATGGGATATTAAATAATACCCATAATTTCACTAGATATTGATAAATACCTACCAAAATCCTTTTGTTTTTCCCTCCTCCCAATACACATTTCTTATTAATTTTTATTTTTATTTTTATGAGATATTCCCTATTTTTACTAGATACCTCATTTTATACCCCCCGATAGATATAAACCCTGCATACCCTACTCCTCACCCCCCCAATACCTACAATATATTGGCCTTATTTTTCACAATTAAAAAACCCCCTTTATGAATGTCGCATGGGTGTGGCTCATTAGTAGTTTAGTTGTTATGAAGTCACAGTTGTACATGGAGGTCACGAGTTTAAATCACACCCGAATTTACCTGTGTCCCATGCTTGTAGGGTGTGTGGGGCACCTAGGGGTATATTGGTAGCGGGATTGGATCCCTAGACCTTGTGTCACGCGAGTACCAGCCTAGTATCTAGTTGTCGATTCCCCTAGCAAAAAAAAAAACCCTTAATGAATGAACATGATAAGATATTTCTCATTGAGGTGAATCCCCAGTGATCCCAAATTAACTCACTAAATATATAAATGTTCGCAATTTTAAATATTAGTCGACCTCACTAAGAAGACTGACCTAAGGTCATTTGAGAATTTATTTATATGCTTGAATTATTTAAAGGAGAGGATGACATCACTAACAAGTTTGATCCTAGATAGATTGGAAGTATATATATATATATGCTCTTAAATATTTGTAGTGCCTTGATACTTGAAAACTCTATCTAATTTTTATGAGCCATGCTCTAGGTAAAGAGTTGAGCCTTACTTATGTTAGTTACTTTGAAGACAAGTTTGTTATCAAAATTGAACCATACCCTTTTAAAATATTGAAAGAACTAATCTAATTTAAATTTAAATTTTGGAGGGAGATGAACTCTGCTTTTTAAGAACCAAAAACCTATAATTAAGGCTCTATTAATTAGTTTACAAAAGTCAAGTAATATTTTTTTATCTTCGAGAAATCAGGCCCTATGTTTAACATTTTAAGGATCCAACACCATTATCATTATATTTAACAAGAATCATACCTTACTCTAATGGAGGACAGATCTAAAGTCATGGACTTAACATGTAAACCACGATAACGAATATTGGAGAGAGATGTCCCTTATTTGTTTCCCTTAGCCTAGTGGATAACTTGACCAGATCAGGGGTGGCCTCTTAGATGAAAGAGTATAGGTTGGAATAAGTGCCTATGATTGGGTGGAACATTGCAATTGCACATTCAGTCGCTAGGAATTTCATTTATTATTTGATTGTCGCTATTGTTTATTAAGAATGTGAATTGTTCAAATTAAGTATTTTTAATTATATTATGTTTGTTATCCTTATATGTTATATTTATGTCACTCATTTATATTTTAATGAATAAAGAATACATGCATTTCGAAAATGTTCTTGGAATGGTTAACATTTACGATTGTATAGAAGAGACAAGTGAATATCCAAGCAAAGTATTGAGCTTTGATGATGTTATCGATATAAGGTACACAACAATATAATATTAATGTAATCCATTAGTTATGATTACAATGTATGGGTGAATGAAGGAATTTTTATATAGAGAGAAATTGTTGTATCTCATAGTATTAATATATGCATCAATGAAAACATGGTAGTTATCATGTGTTGCATACTTGATGATAATTATGGAATCAATTAGTAGTTGTCTGATTTGAACTTAAATTAACATGTTCAGAATTTTAGGGGTTATGTCGAAGCTAATTATCTTATTATTCACATACTTAAATGCATTTAACTCTTATGATAATGTTACTCATTTATGTTTATCAAATAATAAAAACATGCAAATATTTACATTTTAAGTTATGCCCTTCAATATTACCTGGTTATCATTCTTATTGCATAAAAGAAATAAGATAGTATTTAAGTTGAACAAAATTATGTGTGATGGATATTACCCTTACATGATTAAAGTTTGTGAGAAAATTATTGTAAACCTTTACGTATAAAGTCAGTCGTGACTTGAATGATTCAGTGGGGGATGAAGGGTTTCCTAGTTCTAGGGTTTTGACCCTAATATGGTTCAATGGAGGTCGTCTACAATACCTTGGTTGATTATTCTGATGATTCTAGCTATGGAACCAGTATTTTTCCTATTGATGAGGATATTTCCTCTCATTTTGGTTCTAGTGGTGAGGCTAATGTGGGTATTTTTGGGCTTGGGGTGGTTGGTCTGCTTGGTTGGGAAAAATTTTAGGATGTCAGAAGATTGTTGGAATTGGCAGATCATTTATCATTTCTATATTTAGATTCTTTTCTGGTGTGGCAATTCCACTCAGGGTAAGGTTCCTCTGCTGCAGGTCCAACGTCTACTCCTTGGAGGGATCAGGTGGATGGTTTTTTGGTGAATGCTTGGTCTAGTGGTCCAACACAACAGACCAGGCATTGAAAGGAAACAGTGGGTGGGAATGTTTAGAATGTCATGAATTCTCCTCTTAAATTTACTTATGCAGAAGATGGAGTGGGTTCACTCTACATGAAGGGGTTGTTATTAGATCCATCCATGCTTATGATGGCATGGATTCTTCCTTCCCTCATCCTAGTTCCTTTAATGATGAGTTGAATGGGGATCTGGAGAAGGTGGTGGGAGGTCCATATGTTTCTAAAGGTGAAGGTTTGGATGGTACTTTTCATTATTGGAATTCAACGGTTCTCTCTGCTATTTGTTCTCCTAGGAAATCTCCAGATGGGTTAGCATCTAATGGGAATAAGCGTAAGAAGGTTGCTAAGTAGAAATAATCTAGGAAGGAGCTTGTTGTTGGTAGGGAAATTTTGGTCATGGAGATTCCTAAATTTAATTCTAGAGTTCTTATTGGAAGGTTTTGTTGGAGGAGAGTTTCAGAGATGGAGATGGAGCATTGGGTTGTTGAGTCTTGGTTTGGTCTCATTAGCTCTATTCCTAATATCTTTGGGCTCCTACATGGGTGGTTTGGTTTTTAATTTAAGATGATAGAGGATGTTGAGGCCATTCTTCATTGTTCCTAGTTATTTGATAAATATCTAATAACGCTCAAACTTTGACACCCTTTGTTTTATCCTAGGAAAGACTCTATGCCATCCTTCCCGGTCTAGGTGAAATTGTTATTCAACCAATTCCCATAAATAGATTAAAAAGAGAAGAAATAGAAAAGAAGATAGTATTCCACACCTTAACAATGAAGAAAATAGACAAATAGAAATCATGTTCAAGGGAGAAACCTCCTTACACAATGTACTGACTACACAAGACAAGACAAGATACTATGATGACTGAAATGAAAATATCTCCTTCATATTTATAGGAGACCAAGGTGTACAATAAAAACTAATAGAACCAAGCTGTCATGAATAATATGTAATACACCACAACATAGGGGGTGATGCACCACACTATAGGGGGAATGTGCCCAATATTTAGGGCTTAACATGCTCCTCCACTTTATACAAGCATTGACCTCAAAGCTTGGAAGCATCTGTATGAAGGGCTCATCTTCCCATGTCGAATCCACAACTGTTATGATCTTCCACTTGATGAGGTACTCAATAATAACATGCTTTTGTAGTTGTTTGGTCCTTTTTTTGATGATTTGTTCAGGTTCCCATATGATTTGTGCTTCTTTAAAACTCCTTTGGATGTGATGTTGATCTTCCTATAGTTTCATCTTGTTTTATTACATCATTAGGATTTGAAGACATGATTTTTGGTTCTCTTTGTGATCTACCACTACTTTAACTATATATTTTCATATGACTTCTTCAACCATGTGCTCCATTTAAGTCTTATGGCCATGTGGGAATTTGTAAGGTCTAATACTATAAGGAACACTTATAGATTTAAGTTAATAACATTGTCCAAATATCCAATAGGTGGATGAATTATTGGAATGACTTGTACTTACATGTTTGAACATATAGTGAGTATAACTATGCAATTACACCTTTATTTAATTTATTTAAGAATGTTGTCATTGTTGTTCAAGAGTATACAACCTTATAACCTAGGGTCTCTGGGGTTACCAACACACTAAATTAACTTGTAGAAAATTAGCCATTTTAGAATTTGAAATAGAAATAGGAAGAAATTAGGCATACCTTGTTTATGAAGATTGATCCTAGATTTTCTTCTTCACTTCAAATTGCTTCCACAACTTCCAGGGAATCTCCAACACCTGCAAAGAGAAATACCTTTCCTGCAATATGTTATATATTATATAGATGATCGAAATAATATGCTTGCAATGAAATAACAAGACACTTCATAAATAATAATACATAAGTGTGCAAAGACACAATATTGGAAGAAATACTCTCTTTATTGATAACAAAGTGAGGTGAGATTACAACCAACATCCGAGACAAGTGCTCCTCTACTAGCCAAGGACACTGAGTTCTGCTACTCCAAGATATCTAAAGGAAAACCACCCACATAGATTTTCTTTAGAATTCATGATGTTTAGCATCAACCCATACCATCTATTTATACATGAGGAAAGAGAGACGTTATGAAGGTTGAGATGGTTGGGGAAGTTGGGATAGTTATGATTAAGGACCCAACTATCCTTGACTAAACTTTTTGATATTTTTAATTTTGGATTAAGGAATACACGACTATTAATACTAGTAGGTCACGTATTATACATGACTTTAATAAAGGAAACCCCTATATTTAAACCATAATCATACATACACAAGTCGTAGTGTCAATACTCGCATATGATACGTGGGTTTCAATGGAAATAGTCGCATATTCACCTCAATAGCCATAAAAAAATAGGTCTGGCTGGTAGGAGGATGACGCATCAAAGGTCATGCCCATGTATAGTGTTTTGGACACTTCTATCCATTTTGTCTTTTTGTGTATCGACACATTGAGTATCACTACTTGGATGGATAAGTTCCATTTTACATGATAACAGATGCCCCTTAATGTGTGAGGTTAGAGGGAAGCGATGGCTGAAATACATTATGATATTTTTAGTCTTGGAGAACTCAGTTACCAAGGAAATGGGGAGGTACCTGAAACAAATACATATCAAAGTCATATACAACTAATATCTGAGGATTCCATGTTCAATAAAGAAGAAAAATAGGTCCTTTACAATATTTGATTACATCATATGATACGACTAACAATACCACGTATATTACAAAGGTGGATCGAAGCCACAATATACAATGACGAGTCTTCAAAATCTATAAATAGTGTTGTTGAACATAACACAATCTTGCACAACTTAGGTTATAGAGATGAACCTAAGGTATTCAACCAAATCCAAAGGAACCAGCACAATCCCTACCATGTGAATAAATGAAGCCAAAGTCGAACATGGAAGGAACTCAACAGAATGTCAGAAAATGAGTGATGTTGACAACTAAAGCAAAGGAGTTCACCAATAAGGGTAGTGAATCCTAAGGTACCATCGTCAAAAATCTAGGTCTTCATCTTCAGTAGATGCTGATGAGAAACCATGAGAAGGAAGGCAATGAATCCTTTCAAAATGACCTATCAAACCAGCTTGATGACAAGATTGGTGAAGCTGAAAACTTCCGAGCATGGAAGTATAAGTTTTCACTGGTTCTTGAAGAAAATGAATTGGACACCTACATAAGTGGAGAGGTTCTAGTTTCAGAGGGAGATGAGGCTAAAGCCTTACACAAGAAGAACTTTGGCAAGGCCAAGAAGATCATTGATGATTCAATCAAGGATCACCTTATACCACAAGTGTCTTCCCTAAAGACAAATAAAAATATGTTTGATTCCTTGACCAAGCTATTTGAAGGGAAGAACATAAATTGGAAGATGACTTTGAGAATCCAATTGAAGAATGTAAAGATCCAGAATGCAGAGACCATACAATCAAACATTACAAGGGTTTGTCAAATCAAAGAACAACTTGAAGAAGTGGATGAAGAAGTAGAGAATACAAAAATTGTGATAACCACCTTGAATGGCCTCCCAGGATCATGGGATTCATTCATTCGAGGAACGTGTGCTAGAAGGAAGTGATTACTTTCCACAAGACTCTGGGAAGAGCATACACAAGAAGAAGCTCAACTCATAATAAGAGAAGAGAAAATGGGAGCAACTGAAGATCAAGCTCTCATGATCCAAAGAAGATCCCTCAAGCGATGAGGAATACAAAGGAATCAACTCTTGAAGAGCCTCTTATCCATCTTAGCATTTGGATAAGAAATGGCTCTCTCATGAATGAAGAAGATAATGAAGATGAAAGAAGGAGTCTACCCACGAAACAAATAAAGATAAGTATTCAATTGTCATTTCATGATATTATTTTGTTATGAATTTGTTTATATTCAGTTGATGTGTTATGCATGATAGAATGTCTGCATTAATGACAGTATACTACTAATATGCATGTGATGGGTAAGTATCTCATGGTGTTATACAACTGTCCATTGTTACTTATCTATAATGAAACCTCTTTGTTGACATATTTGATTAGTGCACAATCTCAATGATGTATTGGTAGAGATGGAAGGCATCTAGAAACTTTCCGTGAGATATGGATGAATGCTGTATTGGCTAAAATAGTTGCATGATTTTATCTTTATGCATAAGAATTTACCATTATGAATATGCATTATGAAATGTTTCTAATCATACAATTGGTGCATTTGACTTGTAGGAAAGATCGCATACAATCGCCTACAAGAAAAGAAGGATGAGGCTTGTTCCAAAGAAAAGTGACGACAATTCAAGATTCACTCTAATAATCCAAAATGCAGAATGATGACTAGAATGTGATGCCAACACCTGAAGGGAAGTCCGTAGTATATTCCATATGGATCTACAAGATCCAGCTTGCAGTAGATGGCAACATTGTGGGATACAAGGCAAGATTCGTAGCATAGGGATTCTCATGGAAATAAGGCATAGAGTACGAAGAGATATTTGAATCCACTGGAAGTTTGACAGGTAGACTCATGTGTGAAAAATAAGGCCCTATACGAGCTTAGAAGGCACCAATGAGATAACACACAAATGAGGAGCGAAGATCTTAACCTTTGCTACAAGGTTGAAGATGAAAGCCTATAGAGGATGACAAGCTCACAAATGAGTGTGAGAAGAAATTTAGAAAAGGTTTAAGATAGAGGATATTGGTATCTAGTGACCCTAGATGGATACATAGCATATTAGTAGCAGAGGAAGCTACTTGTCACTCCAATACATAATGTTTCAATACATAGAGTACGAAAGGTAGAGGGAGAATGATGCTCTGCTTCAGTGGGAGTGACTGCAAAAGAAATTGAGGTTCAACATGGTACAACAGGATGGACAACTTAATGATGGTTCTAGGATTTACTGAGAATAAAGTGGATTCCAACCTTTACTTCAAGGTTGAAGGCAGAAGACTAGTGATTCTCTTGTCATATGTCGATGACTTGTTCCTGAAATAAAAGAGGAAATCATTAAAGTTACAAGAAGGAGACTTGTTGCCGAGTTCGAGATGAAGGACTTGGATATGATGCACTACTTTCTAGGCATGGAGGTGTGGCAGAAAGTGGACGAAATTTCCCTGGGATTGTTGATGTATATGTAACTTCGGAATGTATTCTTCTATGTATTTTATATTATTGTAACCCGATGTTTATTCCGGGATGTTTCTATTATGTATTTGAGTCATGTGGTCATGCCCCGATGTTCCGATCGGGAGGATTATAATGTAAACAAGTCATATCAAGTCATTGGGTAAGTCCCCACTGTTTAGGGGCACTTGAGTTATTATACACTAATTAAGGTGTAGGCTCGAGTAGTAATTATTAGGTTGAGTGCACTTCAAGTCAACGGAATAATATAAATAGAGAGTGAGAGTCTCTCTATTTATCACTTGTGACTTAGCTCTCTTGCTCTCTCAAATGTGGCGCACTTTTGGAGAAGGAAATTTTTGGGCTTGACAGAAGACAGAAGGCTGCTGTTGTGAAGGGAGGTCATCTTACTGTTTTGGGTTCACATCTTGTGGTGATACTATCTTAGAGGAAGTTGAGGGGTTTTCTCCATTTATGGTTTCCCCTACTAAAAGCTTTGTGTCTCTTGTCTCTTGTGATATGCTTATGTGATTGTTGTGCTTGTTATTCTCTCAGTGAAAAGATCTTATCATAATGCTAGCTTAAATGTTGAAAAACTAACATGGTATCAGAGCTAACCTGAGAAGAAGACATTGTGCAGCTACAGGAACTAGGGCTTCCTATTTTGTGGATCTTCCTCCACATATTTTCAGCAAAAGTATGCTAGGATGACTCTCCATTGAAGGGTGCATCTTTCTGTCGATGCGAAATTCAATTTCAAGCATTTTCAGTTTCGATGTGGAAATTAGGGCTTTCTACAGAAGAGGAATTTTTGAGTGAGAATAGCATAGGATTTTTCTCCTCATCAAAACCTAAATTTAGAGACCTATATCAATAAATTTGGTTGGGTGAAACTCCAGGAAAGTCAAACCCTAGTTTGACCCTGAGCTAGGAGAAACCCTAAATACTAAAACTGCTAAGTTTTGGTACAGTCGCTATATTCCGAGATTGGAGAAGTCTCAGAATCTGAAAAATTTCAGGGGCCAAAGATAAAATCCTGATGAACACTGTGTCCAAAGGGCAGCCTCTGATTCTCTGTATTCCAGGAGATATTATCTCTCCAAGTTAGGGTTCTAGCCTCTTCCAGAAATCATCCATAAACAGGACACCTGGGGAGATATGAAATATATTGGGCTACAGAGGTCCAAATGGAATTCCTGAAGAAGTTATAGAAAGGGCACGGACTTTAATTTCTGTATTACGAATATCAGACTCATAAGATGAACCAGTGACACGTGGCATGCCGTGAAACTTCGCTGTTCTGAACAGTCCTGTAACAGGTCACCTTGGTAAAAGGATCATAAATCCAAAATGGTGAAACCATTTCTGATGAAACTTGTGGTGTTGGATCAAGGACATGCGAGGTTACCTCAGTAAGAAATTTCAGACTCAGAGGAGTAGTAATTTCAGAGATATCACAGAAACAGTAACAGGAATTTTTGCAGAAGAAATCAGAAAATTAGGGCTTCCTGTTCCGGGAGTTTCCCTCCACTGTTTTCAGAAAAGGAGTACATTGGACAGCTCCATTTGAAGAGATATATCTGTTCATCCAATCAGATCTGAAATATTCCAAGATTTGAAAATTAGGGTTTCTGTGACAAACCCTAGATCAGCAAACTCCGGGACAAGGACGGACACCTCAATCGGTAAGATCTAATTCTTTGCTATTTCCATTTGAGCTTCGTATTTCAATATGATATATCACATCAGCTTGGTGACAAGCTTGGGGAAGTTGACAACTTCCAAGCATGGAAGTATATGATCTCTCTGAAGAAAATGGATTGGACACCTACATGAGTATGGAGGTTCCAGTTTCAGAGGGAGACGAGGCCAAATAAGACATCATGCTCATACTGCAAAGGATGATGAACCATCCAAAAAGAGATCCAGATATGAAAGTGAAGATGAATATGTTCTGATATCAGCTCTCACAGGTAACATTACTCATGCAAGTGATGATTGGTTCATAGATAGTGGGGCTTCCAAACATATGACGGGATTTAAGGAATCCTTTGTGAGACTATCAGAACATGAATCACCTCACAAGGTGAAACTAGGAGATGACTACCAATATCCAATAAAAGGTAGTGGGGAATCTTCATACAAGCTAGACTCTGGTAAGTCCCTAACAATGAAAGAAGTATTGTTTGTTTTAGCATTGATGTAAAAGGAATGCGGATTGCATTCATAGATGGTCAAGTCATCATGTGGCTAAAAGGAAATACTATCGATGATGCGGTAGTGATTGGAGAACAAGAAGGAGGCTTGCACAAATTGAAGGGCTATCCAAAACAAGCCTTGATCCATGACACAGTAGAGCCAAATGAGATTTGGCATAGAAGGCTTGCACATGTGCATTACAGAGCACTACCTATTGCAAGCAAAGCTATTGAAG